>CABHPP010096731.1:31302-49988 GCA_902168425.1 Peromyscus attwateri | reverse complement strand
CTTCTTCTTCTTCTTCTTCTTCTTCTTCTTCTTCTTCTTCTTCTTCTTCTTCTTCTTCATGTCATCCTGGGGCCTCTGGAATTGGAGTGTTGCTCAGTGTAATGGGACTTGAGACAGAGGAGAAATGCAGCTGCCTCTTAATATATCAGTCAGTCATTACCTGCCACTCAAATCAACCCTAGGGTAAGAACTGAACTATGGATCATGGGAACTTACCAATGACCCACGCAAAAAGTTTTAGTCTCTCATCCTTTTAGCTACCTTGGTTGACTTGGTCCTTAACCAAAGACATGTCTGCTAATAGAGAAAAGAAATAACAAAATTAGAGCCAGGAGGCGGACAGCCATGCAGGAGGACATTAGACATACTGTTTATTTATTGGCCAACACCAAGGCAGGATTGTGGCAGCTACCCATGAGTTGCTAGAAGAAAGATGACCCATGCTTCTTCCATTTTAATTCTTGCTGCCACACTGGCAAATGAACCTAGGCCATTTTGAAGACAAATCATCAGGTGAGAAGACACATGTGTGCTCTGATAGACCCTGTCCAGTCTTTGAACATGATGCATCCTGAGTTGTAAGTCTCATCTCATGACTCTGTGGGGGAAGCTACACTTCTGTGAGAAGCAGGAATATTGCACAGAGGTTCCAGGCATCCACGTTGTGGGATCTGTAACAGCATTTCCAGTTCCGGTTGGCAGAATAGTTGGTGGGGCTGCCCAGTGATGGTGACTGGGTCTTGCCATGTGTAAGACAAGAGGAGCCAATCGTAGAGTAAGATCAGTCATGCTCATGAGAGAGAGCCAGTTCTGTCCATCTCCACCTGGCTGCAAGAGGTGGCTATCCACACCCACTGCAGGGATTACAGACCCAGCAGGCATGAGTCCACATGGCCCATCCACATGGCTCCACAGGACCAGACAGAGGGATCAGACAAGGGATAAGCAACAGTGAAGCAGAGTGATGGCTGAGGCGCCCAGAGCTGCTGAGTTCTTGCTTTGAGAACACACTCACTTATTTCCACTTTTTTCTAACCTCTTTCCTGTTGTCCCTTAATGGTGCCTAAGCTACCTTGACTTATGGCTTTGAGCCATCAACAGAACAGTCATGACACATTCATTCTGCCAGAGTGCTACAGTGTACTTAAGTCCAGAAATTAAGTAAAATATAGCTAAAACTCTTTTACTATTAGGGATATGATTGGGGAGATCATCTTCATGGGGTATATGAATATGTCCATTTGATTTGAAAATGTGATGCTGATATTTTCACAAAGCAATAATGAGAAGAAATCAGCTTATTATGGTACAATTAGACCTTATGCCAATATCCAGGAAGGAGGGATCCTGAGGGGAAGTGTGAGCCTCAGACAGAGGTCTCTGCTAATCTTCTTCCATACGTAGAGACAACATACTCAGAAAGAGGGACACCATGACCTGTGCATGCCCCACCCCATGCTGGCAATAAAAAGGTAGTCAGCCCCAGGGAATGTCACCCATAGAGATGCAAAACACAGCAAAATGTCACTGGAGAACGAAGCATCAGTGTATGTGGTTTAGGTAGTAAAGAAAATCACCCTCAACAGCTAGCAGCCAATGGGTTCATTGTCCCTAGAAATGGGCTCATGTTCTGTGACTTCCTAGGGGTGATAGCAACCCAAAGAATAATGCCTAGTTTGGTAAACCATGAGTTTAGGGGGGTTACATACAGGAATGCGGGCGGCTCAGAGGCCATCTTGGCATGGATGAGGACTCATGAAAGATGCACCCCTGCAGCTCCCACCCAACTTGCAGGTAGCCCAACTGCAGAGTCTTCATCCCCAGTGACTGCTGACTGCTTATGTAACCTCTAGACGGTGGCCTCTTGACTCCTGTAAGAAAATTCCTTAAAAGGCCACACTGGGATTCCAAACAAGTCCTCCACTAGGACCTGACAGCTCATTCAGCTGTCCTTGACAGGCACTGTCAGGGCTGTGGCACACCAGCTTCTAAAGCCAGCCTGTCCCCAAGTCTCTGGTGGCCAGTGAGGAAGTGGATGAAGGAAAGGGACTGTAAACACACGCCAATCGTCAGATGATAAGAATACAAAGACATAAAACCTTCCCCGTGGGCACAGAGCTTGGACCAGGCCACAGTAGTCAGTCCATCAGGATGTCCTTCCCCGAGTGCTTGTCACCTGTGATGGTTGTCACAGTCTTTCTCATCCTCAGGGTTGCTGCTGCTGAACGCCAGTGACCAGAGCCCATGAGAGCCCTCCCTCAGCTTCTTACTTTGGGTGAACATGAACACATCTCAGTGGAAGAACTCCTGACAGATCTGGGCCCAGGACACAGGGTCAGGAGATTCAGCACCCTATGCAGAGAATTTTAAAAGAAACCCCCATCTCATTCTGACTTCCCTTCTCCTGGGCAGAACTGGTTTTCCATTATCCCAGCATCCTCTGGGGATCTTTACCCTCTGCAGTGCTGAGCACCGACCAAGACTACTTGCTTTCTCCTTTTCAGTAAGACAAGACCATCATTGTTCTCTTCGCTATAGCCATGGGATAGGATGGCCCATTGCTGTGGGGAAGGTGGGATGGAAGACAGCAGCCATGGACAGGTGAACAGTGACTGGAGGGAAGTACATGTCACCATTCCTGGCACAGCAAGACCAAAGCCTTTCTTCTCTGTGGAGACCTAGAGGACACCAAGAAGTGCTAGAGGTTTTGTGAACAATGGCCTGAATCTGTGTTGTCTCCATCAGGACTAAAATCCCATGGTCTATCACCAGCGTCATGGAGAATGCATTGTACTTAGCTATTTGGTACTGAATTCCACTAAGAGTTATAGAGATAAGAATAGCAGGTGTTCCGATAGCCATTGCTGTACCTCCACAGTCAACTCACAGGATAGATGTAGAAGTGAGAAGAATTCAGAGGCAGCCCCACTCCTGCCCAAGGTCACCGACCTTGCATTTCTCGGAATGAATGATAAGAGTCCAAAGATCCAACCAGTAGAGATCAGCCTAGCTTGGGGCCAGCAGCACCGACTTGAAGTGGGGCCTGGCTCCTGGTCTTTAAAATCTCATCTAACAAAATGACAATTTTGAGATTACCAGATAATATGCGAATGAGTGGTGATTTGGCTTCATATAATAAGGCAATATATGTAAAAAATACTACTTCTATAAACTATTTTAACAAATAGTTTATAAATATACTTATTTTATGATGTACTTTCCTTTCTTATTTTTCACTTACCCTTTGATAATTTCATACATGTGTATAAGGTACTTTGAACATGTATGCCCCTATTCCCCTCTCTTATATCCCCCTTCACTCCTGCAGAACACCTTCTTCCCAGGAGGTTCCCCTCTTGCTTCAGAATCTTATGCAGGTTTTGTGCCAGTGACCACAGTTTTCTTGAGTGCAACTGCTATGGTGCACTCAACTCAGCACTGCACAACTCTCCTCTCTAGCCTCAGTTCTTTCTGCTTCCCCTTCTGCTGTATCCCCGAGCTTTGGAGCAGGTTATATAGACGCTCCACATAGGACTGACTGCACTCAGTGTGTGGTGAGACCCTGTTGCCCAAGAACCATACACTTAGTTTCAGGACAAAGAGAAAGCAAGCTGACTGAGCTGGAAACTTCCCTATGGCTAACTTACAGGGTGCCAGAAGGTGCTAGACTGGCTACTGGAGGGATAAACGTCATCAGTGACCTCACCTAGCTGTTAACCCTGCATGCCACAATACTGACCTGCCAGGGGAGGTTTGCCCACCCGCACAATAGTGTCGCGGATGGTGTGGGGTTAAACAACCACGTTCTGATTAGATTTGAGGCTTGACCCATTGGAAGGAATTGCATGCCTTCACTGCAAAAATGAGAAACAGAAGGATAGAAGCCCAGTGAAAGGGAGAGCTGGGCCAGCAAGACGACTCGGTGAGTAAAGGCGCTTGCCACCAAGTCTGATGGTCTGGGTTTGATCCTTGAGGCCCACACGGTGTAAGGGAAGAATAACTCCCTCAAGTCATCTTCTGATGTCCACACAGGTACCATGCACACGCCTGTGTACTAATAAACACACACAAAATAAACAAATGTCATAAAAGCTATTTTTAGGGGCTGGAGAAATGGCTCAGTGACTAAGAGTACTAGCAGCTCTTCTGCTGAATCTGGGTTTGATTCCCAGCACCCGCATGGTGGTGCACAGCCATCTGTAACTCCAGTCCCAGGGTATCCTACATTTTCTTCTGGCTTCTATGCAGTGCACAGACATACATGCAGGCAAAATACTCATACACATAAGCAATTGCTTTTAAATGTTTTTAAAGGGAGGTATTTTCCAGTAGAATACACAGTTTTTTCTTTTCTGTCTTTCTTTTTTTTTTTTTTTAAAGAGTGCTGGATCCCTTGGAACTTGAGTTATAGATGGTTGTAAGCTGCCACATGGGTGCTAGGAACCAAACCCAAGTCCTCTGCAAGAGCAGCAAGTGCTCTTAACCACCAAACTATCTCTCTAACCCTTTTTTTAAATTTTATTTTACGCATATTGGTATTTTGACATGGGTGCCGGTTCCCCTAGAACTAGAGTTAGACGGTTGTGAGCTACTATGTGGGTGCTAGGACTTGAACCCAGGTCCTCTGGAAGAGCAGTCAGTGCTCTTAACCACTGAGCCATCTCTCCAGCCCCTAGAACATATAGTATTACATGTATTTTCCTACAAACACCTCCCTCCCTTTACTTTGCCTGCTAGCCCCTGAAACAGGAGATTCTCAGTGAGACATGTGGGCAGAGAATCAGGTTCCATACTGTGCCTTTATTGTGAGGATGCCCTCTCCACATACACTCAGGTCAGAAAGCAGGGGCTCCTAGGCTGGCTGAGGGAGCCGCATTGTGTTGTGGAGGAGTGTGTCACCACGTGTGAACACTTGTGACCGCCAGCTTGCTGTGACATAATTCAACTTGATCTCAGAGGAGATTTACACGGCTCCAAACAGGTGAGCTCTGGCTATCCATGTGTGATCAGAAGCCCTTGTGAGGGATAACGTCGTGTGTATAGAGACATGTGCACAACACAAGGAGAGATCCCTTTACAGTGCATGCCATACCATGCTGTGTGCAGTCAGGAAGGGCTCACTCACTTTAGGAAAGATGAGTTACCTCCAAGAAACGCAACTACTTCTATGGTTTCAATTACGGAGGCAGAGGATGAAAAGCTTTCCTTGCTCTGGAGGGAACCATGACGGTAAAATCAATGCATCCTCTGTGTTTTTATCTTCACTGCATGCTTTAAAGATGGATAACGGGAAGCAGTTGATGAAAGACGAATGTAACCCTAAATGGGAAGCAGGCTAGTTTACATCTGTCCACATGTTGTGGACATCTGGCAGGGCCCATGCAGTTTCCTCCCACAGATGAACCCTGTACCTCTTCAACGTCAACTGCTCAAATCTAAGAACCTTACTATTACTCTGGCCTAACACCACAGTGTGTCACGTTTCCCTGAGTCTCCATGAGGGAGACTTTGACTTGCCCTTTGTCTTAGTGGGGGTTTCTATTGCTGTGAAGAGACACCATGACCACAGCAACTCTTATACAGGAAAACATTTAATGGGGTGGCCTACATTTTCAGAGGTTTAGTCCATTGTTATCATGGTGGGACATGACAGCATGCAGACAGACATGGTACTGGAACTGAGAGCCCTTACCTCTTGATCAGCAGACAACAGGAAGTAGTCTGTCTTACTGATGTGGCTTGAACATATATGAGACCTCAAAGCCCACCTCCATCCTGACACATTTCCTCCAACAGACCACATCTACCACCTCCTAATAGTGCCACGCCCTTTGGGAGCCATTTTCTTTCAAACTACCACACCCATTCGTGTGTGTGTGTGTGTGTGTGTGTGTGTGTGTGTGTGTGCGCACTCATATGCACATGCTTGAGGAGGGCATAGAACAATCTTAGGTGTTGTCCCTCAAGAATAATGAGCTTCTGCCAGGCGGTGGTGGCGCACGACTTTAATCCCAGCACTCGGGAGGCAGAGCCAGGCAGATCTCTGTGAGTTCCAGGCCAGCCTGGTCTACAGAGCGAGATCTAGGACAGGCACTAAAGCTACACAGAGAAACTCTGTCTCAAAAAACAAAACAAAACAAAACAAAAAACAAAAACAAAAAGAATGATGAGCTTGTGTGTCTCTCATTGCCCTGGAGCTTGCTGATTCCACTAAGCTGACTGGCCTGCAAGATACCCAGGGAGCCTCCTCGATTTCCCTCCTGGTGCTGATATTAGATATGTATACCATGCTTGGCGCTTTGGAGTGAGCTCTGAGAAATCAGATTCAAGAACTTCATGCTTACAAGGCAAATGGCTTACACACCTAGGAAAGTGCTGTGGGATAATGCTTTTGTACACTGGTTTAATAAAACACTGATTGGCCAGTAGCCAGGCAGGAAGTATAGGTGGGATAAGCAGACAAGAAGAATTCTGGGAAAAGGAAGAACAGAGTCAGGAGATGCCAGCCCTTTGTCCAGGGAGCAGCATGTAATAGCACACAGGTAAAGCCACAGAAAATGTGGTGACATATAGATTAACAGAAATGGGCTGAGTTTAAGTGTAAGAGCTAGTCAGTAGTAAGCCTGAGCTAATGGCCGAGCAGTTATAATTAATATAAGCCTCTGTGTGTTTACTTGGGTCTGAGCGGCTGCAGACCGGGTGGGACACAGAAAAACTTTGACTACAGGAAAGTTCCTTACTCACTTTGTGTTTAAAACAGTATCATCTAGGGCATCAGAATCATTGGGTAGGGCTTATAGTAACCTGTACACCCTACATAGTGTGAGCTGGAAGACCATAGCCCATTCAGAAAGCTGTTTACAATGCATGTCAAAGGTCTGGCAAGCGATCATCATAACCCATTCATTGTTTTCCTGGGAATCCACTCTAAAGATAGAGCCCAAAATTCAGGGGAAATGGCATTATGGGTTTCCTTATAGCATGATTTATAAACAACAGTTCAAAACAATCTACCCACTCAACACCAAGCAAATGGTTACTCCTGTAGAGTCCAGTCTAGGATGATAAAATATTTCATACCCATATTTCATAAAGCATAATGTTGGCATCAGAAGAGACATCTCACCAATCAACCTGAACCCCATAGGGATGGATGGATACTGCCAAAACAACAAACTTATACAGCCATACTTAAGGATACATTATAAATCCACAGAAATGTTGTTACTTGTGGCACATAAACCTGTACTTGAATAGAGGAAAAAAAAAGCTGGTGTATATACTTAATATTGGGAAAGGCTGTCTCTGCCCCCCCTCCATGCCCCCGGGGTTGGAGCATGTTTTCTTTCTTTGTACTTTCCTTTTCCAACATTCTATAAACAGCACTTGCTTGTAATCAGGAAGAAATGAAGTGTTCTCCCCAGCACAGCCCCAAGAGCTTAGATCTCCACATGTGTCTGTCTCAGGACCTCCATGGGGCACCATCTTTCAGCCCCAAAAGAGTGTGTATGAATCAATTTTTATGCCGTTGTTGGAAGCATCTGGAAAAGGTTCTCCACAGTTAAAACGATCAAGATGCCATTTCACTTCTGCGTTTTATCAGATGGTGTTTCCCCATTGCTCTGTCAACTTTCAGAAATTTGGAAATTATATTTAGGGATAAATATAACTTTTTCATTAAAAGTTTGTCAAAATAAATGTAGATTCAAATACAGTTTTAAGAATTCCAGGGGCAAGAGCCTGGGCTCCATTTGCTGAGTTTGTGTTGATGATAACATCTTTTGAAGCTATGTAGAGAACAATCGTACAAGCTGGGTACCAACACTGTTCCGCCCTCCCATCACACTCTGATTTCCCCAGTTGGAGTGGCTACCTTCCATCAGTGGGAAAAATGTCTGACAGAAGCAAATTGGACGAAAAGGTGTTTACTTCAGCCCACAGTCTCATGGAAAGGACAGTGTGGCAGCTAGGACGCCATCCATGGTGGCAAGAGATTGCTTTTTGAACTGTTATGAATTTAGTGGGTTAGGAAAAGAGAGAATTTGGGCCTGAACCATCTCTCTACAACTCACTAGCTCCGCCCTCACGGCCCTGGGTTGGCCAGTGAAGTCAATTCCATGTTCCCAAACTCCCACATTCTCCCCAAACAGTGTCACCAGATGTTTGCAGGGGGATATTTCACATTCAATCCATGACATCAGTTGCACTCACATGTCTGTGGATGTTTAGCTCAGTGTGGCTTTATCACAAAGGCACTTCCACATCCACAGTCACAATCAAGATCCAGGATGATTCCATCACACGAGCATCCCTTGGTCAACCCGCTCTAATCCTCAAATTGCAAGCAACTCCCCCCGCCCCAGTGGCCAGCCTCTGTACTTCTTTCTCCCCACAGTTGGTTCAAATTTTGCATTGTACTTGCTAGTTTATAGTCAGAACTTGTCAAAGGAGTGAGACCCTGACCTCTAGCATCCTCAAACTCTCAAATTACAGTCAAGGGAAGTCAGGAGGGGAGAGGAAGTGGGATATTTTTTTTCCCTCCAGGTCTGTGAAGCTCACCATGGGAGAGAAGCTGATTGCTAAGGGCATTCTTCTGCACGCCAGCTGGAGGAAAACAGTGCTTTGGCTCAAGACCGGCTCCCATCAGAGAAACCAAAGGACTTCTTCATGGCTGTGTCCATTTGCAAAGCCTCGTTTCACAAATTATCTGAAGGGACAAGTCACACCTGCTGGGGCCTGACTCAGTTCCCTTGGACTCCCTGACATGAAAACAGTATTTTCTAGAAAGAAAAAGAGAATGACTCTTCAAGCTTTCCCTAAATGTCTCCATTTGGGTCTAGACTGGGTGTGTGCTGCATGTGGGGTTGCTTACAGCAGGGGCTCAGTGACTGATGTAACCCAACCAGAAACTGTTGCTTCTGGTTGCTGAATGCTCTGTCCATCCAGCTCCCGGTTCTGTGTTTCTAAAGCCTCAAACACAACTAAGCAGCAACGAAAACTCCAAATTATCTCTCCTTAGAGGTGTGTTTCCACTTACAGTCATCCTCAGACACAGAAACAAATGTGAAGGCTGGAAGCCTACCGCTGAATGTTCCCTACACACCGTGAGTTCCCCATCTCCGGCCCGCCCTCCATCGTCACTTACTCCAGGTTCCCTAGACACTTGGCATCTCTATCTCCTGTCCTCCACATTTGCCCCTTTGTTTGGGTGCCAGATCTTTACCCCAAAAAGATGACATTGAAGCTGATATCACGAACATTTACCTTGGCCAAGGGGATTAAAACACAAACAGAAAGGGAGGATGGGTTCCCTGGTGTCCAGCATCAGATTAGTTGCAACTCAATCTCATGGACACTGAAGTAATAAATCTTCTTTGGAGTGGGCAGCAAGCCGATCACACAGAGGAGCTCCAGGGCCGGCGATGGAGGGAGCCGAGGGGGTCAGCAAAGGGCACAAATTTCTTCCCCTTGCAGCAACATCAAAGGCCAACACACACACACACACACACTTTCCTGTACTGCTCACTGATCATCAGCCTTACATTCTATTGCAAACCTATGTCCCGTGGTGACACTGCTCCCAAACCAAAGACAGCACAAAGAAAGAAAATACCACGAATGTGAACATAAGGGATAAAACTCTGAGAACAAACACTTAAAAATACTGTCGGCAATCTTTCCCAGATCTGGGAATGAATTGAAAATAAGGAAGAATGTTAACTGCCTCGTTTGCAGTTTGTGCCTTTTGTTTCCCTTCCAGGTATTATCAGAGAGGAAGGAAGATGTCTTATAATAAAAGCCTACCCACTTCATATCCCTTCCCCCTCAAAAACAGAAGTTAAATAAATTAAGGTAGGAGGAAAAACAACAACAACAACAACATCATGTCCAATGCTAACCCCAGATGGAACCAGGAAATAGCCACGGCTCTCCTAGGACTCTTCAGATATTTTCATAGCTCCAACCAGCAGGAAACAAAGTAGATTTTCAGTGCCAGCTCAGCCAGGCCAGGCCCCTGCCTGGTGGTCCCATGGCTGCACAACCAGAAGAAGCTGTTGTCTCTCAAGATCACCAGAAGCGGATTCATTCACCATATTGCCAACTCTGACGTCTGCTCTGAGTTCCCCATTTAGCTATGTCCTCAGGCACTCCATGATGTTTAGCAAAAACAAAACATGCATGTAGACAAAGCATCGCTCCCCCAACAGGCATTCTGTAGCCAGACCATCAGTGGAGTCATGACCCTATGCGTCTTGCTAGTATCAGGGGAAAGAGCTTATTTAGAAGTTTAAAAATGATAAAGAGGCAACTAGGCCTGCTGGTATTCAAGATTAAAGATGCTCAACTTTATCTGAAGACAGTGAGAAACTCCCACTCTACGACTTTAAGTCACACCATTTGACATTGGCTCTTGAGGGATATTAATACAACATGCCAGAAATTTGATGTATCATGTCCCTTGACTGCTCTTAAGAGATTTTATTTGTATACCTATATATATTCATTTTCATGTAAGCTGGTTGTGTATCAGGCCACAGTAAATTCATCTCAGTGCTTTGACACGTGAGCCACATTCCTCTCCAATTTCTAGGAATTGAGTTTAAATCAAACACTGCATAAATGTGGCAGCACTCCACCTCAAACTCTTCTCTGGGTTTTATTTTATTTTTCCAGAGTCAAGTGCAAATATTTACTGCCTTTGACAAAGTTCAAAGGACTCTGATTAGAGAGAGCCTTCTGGTAAACAGCTTCATTTACCTTGCCAGGTTCTAATATAGAGCTCTACTCAGGGACATTTGTGTTGGCCAGCCAAGCCTTTTACGTGAGATTCCTTAAGTCCATTTTACAAAGCCTTGAACACAGGGGAACACTGTTCCCCGGTCTGTGTTGTGTTCCCAGAATGCACTGGGCTCAGCATTTTAGTCATCTGAAAACCTTCTCTTTAAGGAGGCATCTCTTTAGGTGATTATTCCAGAGTTACTACTCCTCCCATGAGAGGAGAGGAAGCTGAAGGACACAGAACTAAGGGGCCAGTGCCCAATCTGCCCACTCACTGAGAGAGACGTGAACCCAGCAGGGACACAGGAAGCCACAGAATGTCTGGTCTTGGGGAAAACTTAGTTGAGCAATAGACTAAAGAAGTTGATCTGAGCAGAGGTATGAAGTTAGGGTATGCTGAGTACCTTGACTCTCCAAGATGGTGCCAGCCACTGACCGCATGAAAGATTCCAGCCCTCACAAAGAGCTAAAGCATAGCATGAACACAGACGCTAGGGTCTAAGCATGTGTTCCACTTGTCTTGGCGTCCGGCTTCCTGGACTCCCTAAGCCACATGGTCCCAAGCACACGGACTGTTGAGGTATCTGAGAAAAACTTGTTTCTGTCCTGCTCAAGTGAGCTGGGGAGTCTTAAGAGGAGAATTTCTGCCAAGGAGACCTCAGGCCAAGCGCAGGGTTACAACGACCATTCTGAACACTGTGGATATAAAATCAACAAAGGATGAATGTTGTACCAGATCTCCAAAGCCAATTCTATTGTTCACTAAAGAGAGTAATAGTGGACTTAAAAAGAATCGAACAGATAGGCTCTGAGGGCACAAATGAGCCGAAGAGAAACCAGGTCACTTCTCTGAAACATGGTCACTGTGGGGGAGGGAGCAGTTGGTAGGAAGCACTTGATTGTGTTAGAAAGAGAAATTCATTTAATTCAAGGCTCCAAATCATCCCTAACTTTTCCCCCTTTCCCCCCAACCCTCTCTCTGACTCCTCTCTTTCCCTCTCTCTGGCCCCTCCCTCTCTCTTCCTCTGTCCTTCTCTCTCTCCTTCCATCCACCCACACTCTCCCCTCTTTCTCACCACGCCTGAGCCACACTTGTGTTCTGTGTGTCTCAGGTGCATGCACCGAGTGGTGTGGGCTCCGTCTACATCCGTGGTGCCTCACAGTCAGCTCACTCAATGTCCCAGGACCTTGGTCATAGCCACCAGAGGAAGACTCTGGGCAGGGCAAGCTCCAGCTTGTTAGCTCACACCACAATGGCTGTTCTGCTTGTCCTCCACAGGAAGGCGGGTGGACTCTGCAGAACAGGAACCCTCTCAGTCCTTAGTACTCATGTTCCTGGAATCCTAGAGTCAACATTGCCCAGGACATTGTGGACCACTAGTTCAACCTTCGCTTTTTGTTTTGTTTGCTTTGAAAGAGGAAATTATAGGTGAACCATGTGGTTCCACAGCAGTATGACTTGGCTTGCCCAACACAGTATAGAAAGGTTTCCTAGTGTGAAGAAGGACCTGGACAGGTGGGCACATCCCCATCTTGCAGCCTCAAAATCAGAGCCACCACCAGCATTATCTCCAGCACTTATGGCCCGATCATCAAGTTCCAAGTGGTGCTGGCACGCAATGTAGATCATTTCACTCTAACTTTCTCAGTAAGCCTTCAAAATCTATGACTAAAGCATTTGAATTCAAAATCAGTGAACTGACCAGTTTTATTAACCATTTTTTATACCCAAGGAGAATGAGGATTAGAGATAGCTGCAGTATTCTAGGGAAGAGAACTGGAGATAAGCTTGATCACACCAACCCTTGACTCATTTCTCATTCTGTACCAGGAAGGCTCCTCTTACCCTCCTGAAGTGAGGCTGCCCCAAGCTTGCAGAGCAGTGTCTTCTAGATATCCCCAAGTCCAAGGGAAGCAGGGACATGGTTGCGTTTATTCTTATCTCTATCCATATTTCTTTGTGCTTGTTTTTGAACTATAAAAAAGGCATGTCTTAGTCAGGGTTTCTATTACTGTGAAGAGACACCATGACCACAGCAACTTTTTATAAAGGAAAACATTTAATTGGGGTGGGTCACTTACAGTCCAGAGGTTCAGTCCATAATCATCACGGCGGGAAGCATGGGGGCTATGCAGGCAGACATGGTGCTGGAGAAGGATCTTGATCTGAAGGCAAGAGGAAGTGAAGGGAGACACTGGGTGTGGCTTGAGCTTATATGAGACCTCAAAGCCCCGCTCCACAGTGACACACTTCCTCCAACAAAGCCACACCTCCTGATAGTGCCACTCCCTTTGAGATTATGGGGGTCAGTGACATTCAAACTACCACAGGGCATAGCATTATATTCTGACCTACACTGTGAAGTGATCTCAAGCGAGTTTGCACAGCCGTCACTAGTCCTCTTTGCTCCCTGTGGTGGAGCAGCCAGTCTGACCGCTTAGTAAGTATATTTCAGCATGCAAAATGACAGTATTACCCATGGTGCCCTGCTGCCCACAGTCTATCTAGGGCAGTTCATCCCACACCATTGCCAAGTCCACACTTTCTCACCTGCATCCCTTTCCCCATTCCCTCACCCCTGCCTCCCTTTCCTCATCCCCTCACCCCTGCCTCCCTTTCCCCATCCCCTCACCCCTGCCTCCCTTTCCTCATCCCCTCACCCCTGCATTCCTTTCCCCATCCCCTCGCCCCTGTAACCATCCTTCTACTTACTGTTTGTACATTTTATACTTTTTTCCTCAAGATTCCACAAAGATGTGAGGTCACGAGTTGTTCACCATTCTGTGTCTGACTTGATCACTCAGCATCACGCTCTGCTGATTCATCCATCCGTCACAAGTGGCAGTGTTCGCTCCTTTCCAAAGGAAAGCGTTCCATTTGTTTGTGGGCACCTGTCTGTGTCTGTCTTGACGGCTGTGAATGATGCTCGGATGCACACGGAGTGCAGACGTCTTCCCTCGGTGAGTTGCTACCGTCCTTCAGCTAATATAAAACAAATAACGGGATTTGTTGCCCCAGCTGGCCTTGAACTTGCTGTGTAGCTGAGGCTGGCCTTGGTTCTAGTCTGGTTTGGTTTTGGTTTTGGGTTTCAGGGGGTGTTTTGTTTGTATTTACTTTTGTTTGTGATACATGGTCCCAAACTCCTTGTATGGGGAAGTGGTAGATTCCCGATCTTCCTGCATCCACCTCCCATCACATCCTGGTCGTAGGGTGAGACTCACCTTTGTGCAGCAGCACGCACTACCCCTGCCACTTTCCCAAGAGAAAGCCTTCCACACCCCGTACCAAGCCCGACTCGCTCACCAGCCTCACTGGCTTCATTGAGGACTTAACTTTAAACTCCAAGAAGTTTCCATCCAGAACTGCCTGCCTGTGGTAGGTGGAACGCAGCTGAACATTTCAGGGGGCCGTTCACTGTAGGTCTTGAGAACCCACCACAGGGTTCTGTGTGAGTGAAAACTGATGACCTACCGAGGGTGTATAACACTGGCTCTCACTAAGCCCCATGTTCAGACAGCAGCCATTCACCTCCTTGTGACCAGGTGAGGACTTTTATCTCTGGCCCCAAATGACAGTCATTAACCATCTTGTTTCTTTGCCAGTTAGATGCAGTCATTAAAGACACAGTGTTTATAACTCTTACCAAATACCACTCTAGATTTCTCCCAGAATTTGAGCCCCAAAGGAGAAGGGGAGAGCCTGAAGCCTTGGAGACTATACCGGGACTTTAATGGCTTCCCAGTGGTGCTGAGGTTGTCTCCAGCCTTCCCTTTGGTGCAATCCACACCACCCCTCTCAAGGCCCGAACGCTGCCCTTTTGCACCTACCTTGTGTGGTTCACAGTGGTTCTGTGTGACACTCTCTAGGACTCTTCAAAGTGCTCCACTAGAATGGCCAGATGCATGCCTGTGAGTAGTAAATACATCTGGGCATGAGGAATTCAAGCATGCTTGCAAGCAGTGCAGCTGCACCTTCTCCTCAGGTCACTTTGCTGTGTGAATGCAGAAAAACGCAAAAGGGACCCAGAAGGAAGGGAGGATTCTGCACTTCTGAAGCGGGATGGAGGATTCCACACTTCTGAAGTGGAAGGGAGGATTCCACACTTCTGAAGTGGGAGGAAGGATTATGCACTTCTGAAGTGGGAGAGAGGATTCTGCACTTCTGAAGTGGGAGGAAGGATTCTGCACTTCTGAGTGGGGGGGGAGGATTCCATACTTCTGAAGTGTGAGGAAGGATTCTGCACTTCTGAAGTGGGGGGGGGGTCCATACTTCTGAAGTGGGATGACCGCAGCTTTAATGCAGAATCTACAGAAACATGGCAGAGCACACATGCTTGGTAGAACAGGGACCAGTTCAGTGAGTCAGGGGCCTCTACCCACCGTGTCCTCACTCTGCCTGCCCTTACCTACTGCTCTTTCCTGGCACCTTGCCCTTCTCTCCACAGCTTGATGACCATGCTACTTCCACTGCAGAGTGCCACCATCCCAGGTCCCTCTGCCAGCTTCCAGAGTAAAATCTCCATGCCTGCTCCCTCTCAGGCAGCGAGGATGGCTATGTCTACTTTCAATTTCCCAGAATTTACTCAAGGCAAAGAACACTGATTAATCATCTACCCCCCACCGGGAAGTCCTGTGATTCAAGGGGTGAGTGCTAAATTTCAGTCTGAGTCCTGTGTAGGGAGATCGGAACAGTTTAAACAATGTTTGGGGAAAGAGCCCCTCGGAAGTGGACAGAGCACTACACTTCAGAATCTGCCTCCCAAGTCTGTCTATATTTGTACCACTGAAACACAAGCCGATCTTTATGATTTCAACAACTGTATAGAGTCCTGATACTGCTTTGTTAATTTTATATGCATATAATACATATGCATGTGTAGTTGGGGTGAGGGACAGAGTG
The DNA here is from genome assembly GCA_902168425.1 of Peromyscus attwateri. Lineage (NCBI taxonomy): Eukaryota > Metazoa > Chordata > Mammalia > Rodentia > Cricetidae > Peromyscus > Peromyscus attwateri. The sequence goes on along the minus strand of CABHPP010096731.1, from coordinate 34,309 downwards.
AGCACAGAAGGTATAAATCAGAAGAGGAAGAAGGGAAAATACAGAATCATATCTAATACTTGTGGCTAAAAACCTTGGCTTAGGGAACTTCATACTTTGGGTAAACTTGCCCCATTTCTATACATTTCTACTTATTGACCTGTTCATACAAACATAGAGCCTGTTCTTAATCATAAAGGCAGTTCTATAATTCTTTCCAAAAATGTGTATGTGTCCCTAGAAGTATTTTTTTAGAAATATCTTATAATCTCTACAAATAATCCAAAAATGAAACACAGAGCCTTTTGTCCTGATGTGAGAAGTCTCCATGGCTCCCACCCTCACAACAGAAACATTTAGCCAATTCTTCAGAGAGTTCACAGGCTGAGTGAGAGTCCAAAGAACACGGACAGACACTCAGAGGAACCTCTCACATCTCAGCACTGGGCTGGGAAAGCTGGTTAAAATCTCAGCTATGGGGCTGAGGAGATGGCTTAGTGGTGGAATCGCTTGCCAAGCATGCTGGAGGACCTGAGCTCCAAACCAGAATCTGAGTAAGAAAGCTGGGCACACACTTTCAATCCCAGCCCTGGGGAGGTGGAGACAGTCCAATTCCTGGGGCTTTCTAGCCAGCCTGAGATACTTAAAGAGTTGCTAACCAGTGAGAGACCCTGTCTTAAAAACCAAGTGTAGCAACTAAGAAATGGCACTCAAGGTTGACCTCTGGCCTCCACATACACATGGACACACATGCACAAGATGTGTCTGAACACACATGAAAAGATACATACATGGACACACACACCACACACATGAGCACACACATTCATCTCAGCTACATGGATCATGCCAAATATCCAGCTCAAATGCTCAGCAGCCTCAATACTCTTGAACAACCAGGAATGCTTGTGCTCCTGGGTGGAATTTGACAAAGGATTTTAATTAACAAAGCCTATACACTCATCTCCCAAGGAACAGTCCTGAACATCATAAACAATTGCTATTATCATGGTAATTTTCAAGACGGAAAATGAATAAAGGCGACTTCTCAAACTGACTTCCAAGGTCAGCTTTCTGCTGACAAGTCAAATCCTGCCTCTGCTCCCAGGACAATTGGCATGCAGACTGCCACACCTGAGATTTCCAGGATGGTTTCTGCAGGCTCCCTGTGGCAATCATGCAAAGCAGCTTAATTAAAATGATTATTAGAGTGCTTTATGGGGGGGGGGGTCATGTAAAAAAAATAAAGCTAAAACTCGTGCAGAGTCTGGACACACCAGCTTAGAGACAACCGTATGAACAGAAGTGTGACCGTTAAGAACTCCGAGTTCTACAGAACCTTCTGGAAGCAAACCCTGTTGGGATAAGCGTGTTCTCAGACTGCCCACAGCTGTGTGCTGATGTGTGCACTGTCAATCACCATTCCCCACCCCACCTGCCCTCCAGCATCCTGTCCTGCCAGTGCCCTGTAGAGCCTGGCCAGCTTCCTTTGGCGTCTGTCCGGCATCACTCCCGACAACTTATTTGCACATGCACCAGAGTGAGAGCTCCCACCCACTGACCATTGTTGACGCTGTCTTATCACAATGTGCTGTAAAACGACCGCCAGGAACCCTTCGTGGTAAAAGCTGGTGGCCCATGGCACAACACCCACTTCCTGCATCTAGCGAACAGTTATTTGCTGGGGGATGTCTTTCTGTACGCCGTGAATATATGTTGTTCCCATTAGTTAATAAATAAGCTGTTTTGGCCTATGGCAAGGCAGCTTAGAGGCAGGTGGGAAATCCAAGGAGTGAGACAGGGAAGAGAAAGGCGGAGTGGGGGAGACACCAGCCTGCCATCCTAGGAACAACATGTAATGGGATGCAGGTAAAGCCACGGAACACGTGCTGATACATAGATTAATAGTTATGGGTTGAGTTAAACTATGAGAGCTACCTAGCAAGAGGCCTGCCATAGACCATACAGTTTGTAAATAACATTAAGCCTCTGAATGATTATTTTATAAGCAGGTGCAGGACCGTGGGGCCAGGCGGGGCCAAGTGGAACCAGGAGAGACCGAAGAAAACTTATGGCTACAGTTATTGGGTATGATTTTTGGGATAACCTGAGTTGGTCAAGGTGGGTAAGACATGCCCTCTACTCTTAAAGAGCTTGCAGCCTCGTCAGGGAGTAGACATAAACACAAGAGTTCCTGTCGCTGAAACACCCCCACCAATACCGAACCTTTTTCAGTTTTTAAAGTTAGGCGTCTTCCCAAGCTTCTCTGGCATCTTCCTGTCCTCTGTCCAGGAAGCCCTGAGATGGTCTCACCTCAAAGTCCTGGACACATATGCAAAGCCCCTATTTCCAAAGAAGGTAACTGTGGGAGCCTGTTTTTAGGTTCCTCGTGGCTTTACCCAGCAGGCCATCATAGAGAGGATGATTGGACCACGGGCCTGAGTGCAGGTGTCTGAAATGGTCTGTACTTGGCTGTGCTAGGGGGGAGTCTTTTGCTCCACCCCTTGGCGTTTCTATAAATACCCTGGGGCAGAGATAGTCAGGGCCCATTGGAATAGGTTCCAGGCCCTCTTGAGGCTATCCTTTACTTTCTATCTGTCTATCTCCACAATCTAAATCTTTCTATTTAATATTTCCTGCTGCTCGCACTCAAGAAAACTCTGGGGAGCTGTGGGGTTGGTAGGTAAACACCCCATACATACCTATTGAGAATTGATGCACACCTCCTTGGTTCTCCATTTGGATCATTTCTATTGGTCCACTTTCAAAGGCAATGATCTTTCCTTCAACAGTATCTAAACTGCCAATGAGTCAACCCAGACAATTTTCATTTTCACACATTATATATCTGATTTTAAACTCCAATGCCTGACTCTGTAGCCCAGACTTGCCTTGAACTTATAGATACTTCTGCCTCAGCCTCCTGACTTATGCCCAGCACATCATGTTTTAACAGTAACAGCTGGAGCCTGTCTGTTGTCTCTCTCTCTCTCTCTCTCTCTCTCTCTCTCTCTCTCTCTCTCTCTCT
>CABHPP010096731.1:5162-31292 GCA_902168425.1 Peromyscus attwateri | reverse complement strand
TCTCTCTCTCTCTCTCTCTCTCTCTCTCTCTCTCTCTCTCTCTCTCTGTCTTTAGATGCATTTGTTTTTATTGTTTAAAACAGTGTCTACCACTCATTCCAACATTTCTATCACTTACAGGTATCTATATCAGCCTTTTCTCTTCCTAGTTGTGGTCAGATTTTTCACATCTACTGTTACCTTTTATGTATGTGACTAACACTGTAGATGCTGTGATGCTGACTCTGTGGACTCCTGTGTAGATGTATCCAACCGTCGTATAAATAAGAAACACAGAACCAATGCAAAGAAGAAAGCCAAGAGGTCAGAGCTAAGAGCCAAAACCTTACCCTTCCTCCTGCAGTGGTCCTACCTCTCCGAAGGAGCCGATACTTCCTGTGTTAAAGTCTTTATATAGTTTCTGTTCTGCCTTCTCATTGGTTGTAAACCCAACCACAGGACTGCCTCATTACAGCCTGTCTGTATAGACCTCCAGGTGTTCTATGGTTGGTAATGAGATTAAAGGCATGTGTATCCAATGCTGGCTGTATCCTTGAACACACATAGACTTACCTAGCTCTGTCTACCAGGTGCTATGATCACAAACGTACACCACTACTGCCCTGCTTTCCTATGGCTTGCTAATAGCTCTGACCCCTAGGCAACTTTATTTATTAACATACAAATAACATTTTGGTACAAAGAAAATATCACCATACTCCTGTTTTCTTTATGAAATATGAACATCATCCTGGCAGGCAGCTGATGTTGCTAGTGGCAGATTGGACCTTCTGGGCTCCTTAAATTTCAGGGATCTAGAGCAGCCTTGCAGCCTTGATGCTGGGGTGGAGGCGGACCTCTGCCTGGAACCTGTCCTCCATAATCTCAATGATTTGAAAGCCTGGGAGTTGAGTGGTGCCATTTCTTGGTACCCACTGTAGGATCCCTGCCTCTTGCAATAAGAAGCTCTGTTGGAATCTGCCTCTGTTCACAGCCACACTGACACTCCCAACTGGTCCAGTCTGAGGACTTGGAGCTCTGTCTGAGTCTTTTTAGTGCTTCTCACACTAAGTGCCTCAGAAGCCTGACTCTGTTTCCACCATCCATGGAGGCCACATAGCAATACATCTTTCCTGCTTCCTGTGCAAGGCTCAGGACCAGCCCCTGCAGGAGGCTGTTGAGCCCCAGTCTCCTCAGAGGATCATGGGGTCCAAGCTTCTTGTGTTGAATACGTGGCTGAGGGTTTTAGATTTGTTTTTGTTTGTTGTTTAAGATAAGCTCTCCTGCAGCTGAGGCTGGCCTTACCCTGTTCCTCCTGCCTCGCCTCCCAGGTGCTGGGGCTGTAGGTATACATCACCCTACTCAGTTTCAGCTATTTATGGCAGAGGAACAAAAGCCAGTACCAGCATTCCACTCAGTATTCCCCTAGACTGCTTTTTGTTGATATTTGCTAACTTTATGGGGTGGGAGAATCAATGATAATTTATTATTTTTCTTTTGATTTATCTCCTTTTATTTCTTTTTCTACTAGGAACCTCTGAAGTAAAATAAATACTTAAACTTCACAAATTCTGCCCTCAAAATCTGCTTGCCTTTTAAATCATTTTGATATCTCTTTTAGAGAGGTATGTGGGAGCAGGATTCAAAGAGAACTGAATTCCAGGAGCCTAATCAACCAATCCACCCCATGCATCCAATTCCTGTGGTTACCGTGTGTCTTAACCACCTTGGGTGACTAGCGCATCTTCCTCAGCCTGCACACTGAAACGGTGGAGAGCGTGGTCCCATTGTAGGTGAGTGTCATGGAATCAGTACCATGGAGAACTCATCCAGTAACTGTCATTGTGGAGAACATAGGTTTTTTTTTTTGTTTTTTTTTTTGGTTTTTCGAGACAGGGTTTCCCTGTGTAGCTTTGCGCCTTTCCTGGAGCTCACTTGGTAGCCCAGGCTGGCCTCGAACTCACAGAGATCTGCCTGGCTCTGCCTCCCGAGTGCTGGGATTAAAGGCGTGCGCCACCAACGCCCGGCTGAGAACATAGTTTTTTGGCTCAAATGGAGCCAAGTTTCTCCTTTGTCCCTTCTGTCAAGGATGCTGTGGTGGTTTGAAAGTGGTCCCCAAAGGGAGTGGCTCTTTTAGGAGGTGTGGCCTTGTTGGAAGAAGTGTGTCACTGTGGGGGCAGACTTTGAGATCTCTTTTGCTTAAGCTTCCTGAAATGTGACTTGCAGTCAACTTCCTGTTGCCTGTAAGATGTAGGACTCTCAGCTACTTCTCCAGCACCATGTCTGCCTGCATGCCACCATGCTCCCCATCATGATGATAATGGACTGAACCTCTGAAACTGTAAGTAGAGCCACCCCAATTAAATGTTTTACTTTGTAAGAGTTTCTGTGGTCATGGTGTCTCTTCACAGCAATAAAATCCCAAACTAAGACAGAAGTGCACATGTGAATTTCTCACTCCTCCCCAGCTGAGTGCATACCTGAGGCTGCCCCAACAAAGGAGCTGACGTCCCCAAATATAATGCCAGGCATATCATTCATGAGAAGCTCCAAGTTGGGTGCATTCCGGGAGGCTGGGAGGTGCCTTCCAGAGTCCTTCATGCACAGAGTCTACTCTGAAAATCCCCTAGGAAGTCCATCACTCCCCAAGACTCCAAAGGAGATGGCCTTAGCTCTGATGGACCTAGTAAGGAGCTCACAACTGTGACAATCACCCAGAGCATCATCAACAGGCTTCTAGCTCACTGCAAGGTTCCTGACTTAAGGGGATGAGGATTTCTCAGTTCCCAGGGTGCTCATGCTGGGGAACTGTCTTTGATTACTACTCAGAGGAGAATCTTGGAGCAGGAGATCTCAATAGCCACACTCTTCTTTTGCCACACGTACTCTGGCCTCGGGTCCAAAGTTTATCCACTTCTTCAACCCAGTATCCCTAACTTGGTGTCCTGGGACCCAGTCCAAGCCCAGTGCAAATGTCTCTTTCTAGGAAGCCTTCATGACACCCTGAACTCAAGAAGGAGCCCTCTTCTGTGTTAGCCTATATGCCTATCTTCTCTCAGGCCTGAAGAAATCCTGCAAGGATGTGCCCAGCTGCCTCGCATCGAGTCTGAGGGTGCCACAACAGGGTGACCCATAAGACTGCTTGAGGTTTGGAAAAGCAACCAGGATGGGGAGAAGTCAGTCCGAAGAGGCTGCTTCAGGGGCTCTGAAGACCATGGTTTCAGTTGCCACATGTAGAATCTGCTTCCTGTCCCAGCAGAGGGCCACTATGAGCCAGAACCCGGAGCTTCTGAAGGTCATGGCAGTGCGAATAGAATGCTGGAAGAAGAGCAAAGTGACCTCACCTGTTGTGGGAATTCCGCCGTTCGGTCTAATGACCAATGGAATGGAGGGGCTTGGCCCGATGGGTGTGGTCTTCTCTAAGATACGTGACCCTTTAAGAATCAGAGGAGGGTCAAGCACCCCATTTTGGATGCCACAGCTCAGGGACCTTGTCCGGAGTTTTCTCATCTCTCCCTGGGGACAAAGAAGCAACAGTGCCCCTTCGTTCTGTGTTCCTGAGTGTGTTCTATCGATTTCATCCTTTAATGAATCTGTCCTGATCCAAAACTTCTGTGGACTGCCACAATACTCACCTCTTCAAGCATGTGTCCCAGTCAGCTGGTTCCCAAGAGACCAAAGACCACCTCTACCTGTGGATACCCCCCACCCAACACAGTGAGAAAGAGACAAAGAGACAGAGGGAGACAGAGACAGAGAGACACACAGAGACAGAGAGACACAGAGAGAGAGAGAGAGAGAGAGAGAGAGAGAGAGAGAGAGAGAGAGAGACTTCCCATCTCTAGCTGGAGTCTTACACTTACATTCGACTCATTCAGCTCCATCTTACAACTAAGTTCAGGGACAAAATCATCTTTTATGTCCTTGTTTATCTACAAAAATCTGTGCCAAATTCCAAACAGCAGACTTAACCTTGAACCATGAATAAAAGTCGTCTGTGTGTTGGGGCCAGCTGAAGGCAGAGCCTAAGGAAAACAATCTGCCGTCCTTGTCAGCAGTGATGGGGACTATGCCGTCGTAAAAGAGGAAGGCACGAGAATTACTACATTAAGAGCATTTCGGGGAGACCACATCCATGTGTGCACTATGATGATGTTTAGTAACCAGTCAGAGGAACTAAGAGCAGGGCAGAGTTCTCCAGAGAAACGAGGTCCGGAAGGTTTTAAGCTGTGCACTGTGGATAAGATGGTGTTCTCATTAATAGGACACGGTGTCATCGGCTTATTTTTAGCTCGGGAACCAGAATGCTCTCAATATCACATGACCCAAGTGTGACACAGGTGGCCAGAAATTAGGGCAGGCTTTGTTTTTCTCTCCTGGGGTGCAAAGTGCTCAGTTTTTTGGAGAAAAAAATCAGAGCGCCATCTATTCAGCATCAATTCTTTTTCCCTGACTCCGGGATGTATTTTTTTTATTGAATATATGCAGGGTGGTGTGGGGTTGAAAGGCCCTTTAAGTGTAAGCAGATGATGAAGTCCTTCACATGCATGTTTGACTGGGAAGTTTAACAGTGTGAATCTGGGGTTGGGAATTTAGCTCACTGTAAAGCATTTGCCCAGGGAGTGCACAGTCCTGGGTTAGCAGCAACACAAACTGGCTTGGTCTGGTTTTCTGCTTCCCTGTAACAAACTCCCTCCAACCTGATAAGCAATTTAAAGCTCTGGAAGTTGGGAGCTCATGCGAGGCCCACTGAAGAAAGCCTAAGAATCATCAGGATGGGGTCCCTGTGGAGGCCCATGAGGTGACTCCAATCCCTTCCCAGTTCCTGGAAGCAGTGGGTCCTCTGGAGCTCTTTCTTCCACCCTCAAGGCTCATGTTCTTCCCAGTGTAAAGCTCTGCTTGGCAGGTGGGGAAGAATCTCCAACCTCAAGGAACCCTGGGATGGCTCTGGACCACCTGGATGGCTCAAGGTGTTCTCCCCACCCGGGGTCTCCACTTCTTCACATGTGCAGAGTTCCTCGGCCATACCAGAAGGGGTCCAGGGATTAGAGTATGGACTTCTTGGGGGTCATGACCTCTATAAGCGTTCTTCTTCCCCAATCTCAAGTTCACATGTGTTTTGAGTTCCTCTACTGTGGGAGGAAAAGCAGACATCTAACTCCACTGTTGCTATGTTTTTCACATGGAGGGTTAGAAGACGTTTTATCCAGAGGTTCTCAGAGTGCTAGGGTGCCCTGTGTCAGAGTCCAGGTCTGTGTTCAAGGGTGCTCACCACGCTGTCTCTCTGCGGTCACTCTGCCTCCCAGGAACTCTGTGCTGACACATTTAACTCTTATGCACAAGATACCTTCTCTTCGATTTCCTGATGCCCAGCAAGTGGCTTCTAGGGAACAGCAGGAGGTCCTGCCCAGCCCGGGACTGAGTCCACCCTCCACCATCTTCCTGTTACAGTGGTACCATGCTCCTTCCTGACATTTAGCACACTCCACAGAGAACACGCTCATGTCCTGGCCTGTCCTTTCTTCCTACGTCCTGAAGTCCTTCCAGCCTGACTTGATACATCCTCCTCAGATTTCCCCACCACAAGGCATCACTAATGTTTACAGCCCCAGTTTTGGCCTGTGATGTTACCACTCACTATGACTTCCATGATGTCAGGTCATTTTCTCTCCTAAAATAAACTATCACAGTAAAAGTTGCCCAAATCTTTCCATCCTGGCTTGGAAATGCCTTCCAAGCCCAACCTTTGTTTCTCTTAAAAGATCTGGTGGCACAAAGAAAGAGGTAGAAGAAGCCAAGCCCCATTGATTTCCAGACAGTGCCAGGCATGCCCAGTCTACAGTGCATGGCCACCGGGAGACTGGAACAGCCATGACGGCAGCCCAACACATTTGTGAATGATAATGCCATAACGTTCTAGTGTCAAAAGGTTGGACACCCTCCAAAGGCTGGAGGACAGAGGGTAGACCTTTGTGGTGGGCGAAGCCGCCGGCTGCCATGCCTGGTCATGAGAACTTCCCAGCTATGTGGGTGGAAGCCTGCCATCAGAAGGTCATTTGTAACACTGAGATGTTTTTATGCAGATAAGACATTGGTGTAACATGGGACAACTGTGATCGGGGATTGGAGGGATCGGGGGATCAACTGTAAATGCTCTAGGAACATGGAATGCCACAGTGTTACCATGTGACCTCTGTAGTCATTATACCAACCGATAGATTGTGTCAAGAATCCCCCTGCCGGAGATGATACTGGAAATTCTAGGCCTTTGTAAACTATGTATTTCCAAAGCCACCCAGCATCAAGTGCGCTGTGGTCTATAAGCCCTTTTCTCAGACAGTTTCTGAATGAGACATTGTACCTGTTGCTTCCTCCAACTGTGAGAGGATTCCACCAAAGTTAGTCATCTCCTGGGATAAGCCCCCTAGACGGCTATCCAATACCAAGTGCTCAGCCTGAAATCATGTGTATATATAACACTAAATGGACTCGGTGGTTGGTGTGTGTGTGTGTGTGTGTGTGTGTGTGTGTGTGTGTGTGTGTAACAATAATAACCAAAGAAAGAGGCCAGGTGTGATCTCTTTTTTTTTCTTTTTTACTTATTTTTTTTTTAACTTTTCACTACTTTTACTTCTTCTGGATCATGCTCAGATCCCTACTCTATTGCGTTGATTTTCTTTCTTTCGCTCTTTCTCTCCTCCTCTTTCCTTTCCCTTCCTCCCTCCCTTTTCCTTCTACTGCCCCTTTGGGTTGAACCCAGGCCTCACCCTTGCCGCATGCTAGGCAGCCATTCAACTGCTCTCTCTCTAGCCCAGCTGTTGCTCTCTTACACTCAGGTCATGTTTTAGCTTAGACTGCTGTCATACCAGTTGAGATTCTCTGTGTGTAAGTGCTTACATATTGCACGCGCAGACACACAGATGGAAACAGAGTTGGAAAGAGTGCAAAGGTGTTCGCTACTGGCCTAACACACTGTGAGATGTTTGCATAACAGAGGATTCCAGGGTTGTCTCAGCCTGTTCAGGCTCCTATAACAAAATACCCTCATCTGGGCTGCTTATGAACACAGAAGCCTCTTTCTCACAGCTCTTGAAGCTGGAAGTAGATCAAGGTGCTTACAGAATGGGATCCGGTGACTCTGTCTCCCGGTTCTGAGATCAAATGTTCTCACTGTATTCTCACAGAGCAGAAAGAGAAGGGAGTTCTCTGAGGACCTTAGCCCACACCTTAGACAACCTTATTACCTCTGTAAGGCCCCACTTCCTGTTACCACTGGCTTGCAGGTTGTGGATTTTGGCATGTGAGTTTCAGGAAGACACATAGTTCAGACCTTAGCAAAGTTTAAATTCATTCTCCCAGAACACGGAGAAGCAGCTTCCTATGTCAGGGCCCACATGCTTGCTGTAGTGGGATTCTCTTCTTGCCTCTGTTTTCCTCCTGGGTCTCTGCTGAGTGGGAACCCCTACCCCATGCCTCCCACTCCCTCCTGGTCAATGTGTCCCACTGCCTGTGGTTGTAGAATATTAGTTTAACTATATGAAGATGTGTTCCATTTGTTTCTGATGCCTTTGTTAACAATGTAAAGAAGTGTTACATTTGTTTGGGCTCCATTTGTTTAATTAAGTAAAGATGTGTTACATTTGTTTCTGATGCCTTTGTTAACAATGTAAAGAAGTGTTACATTTGTTTGGGCTGCATTTGTTTAATTAAGTAAAGATGTGTTACATTTGTTTCTGCTGCCTTTGTTAACAATGTAAAGAAGTGTTACTTTGTTTCTGCTGCATTTGTTTAATTAAGTAAAGATGTGTTACATTTGTTTCACCTTGCCTGCCTAAAGCACCTGATTGGTCTAATAAAAAAAAATGGCCCATAGTTAGGCAGGAGAGGGATAGGTGGGGCTGGTGGGTACAGAGAATTAAGTAGGAGAGATAGAGGGAAAAACATAGAGACACACCCAGTGCCAGAAGCCAGGCAACTGCCAGACAGACAGACATGAGAAGCAGTGAAAGGTGGACATACAGAGAGAAAGGTAAAAAGCCCCAAGGCCAAACATAGATGAGGAGAATCAGAGCTGGTGGGACAGGCATAAGATGCGGCATTCATAACTAACAAGAAGTCTCCATGTCATGATGTGGGAGCTGGTTGGTGACCCTGAAGAAAAAGCACCTGCTGTTCTCTCTCTCCTCTCAAGTGTCAACACCAGCCCTCGGTGCCTCAGGCAAGAGCAATGCTTGGCACAGAGCAAACTGAGATGAAGACGTGATGACTGAGGGAGGCGTCTGGGAGGAGACTTGCCCTGGTGTCTTGTAGAGCCTTGTGAGGAAGGAGCCCGGCTCTTACCTCTGTAATGGGGGGGCATCATGTTGAAGCCCCCTGGACTGGGGGTTCCCCCAGTTTTGTCTTCATCCCTGCTCTTCTAAGATGATCTGAGACCCTCCTAGGCACAGTTCTGTGTTGCAGGATTTTCTGCATAGCTCTCGGTCTGAAAAGGTAATCATTTTTACCTCAAGGACCCTTCTAACCTATCATTTCTCCAATGTGCTCTGTCTTCTAGTGACTTCTTCCTCAGCTCTGGGATACAGACCTGCTCTTTCATGTCTTTACTGTCTCTTTTCATGTCCCTACTTACATTTTCTAAGCTGAAATTTTCTTAGCATTGTTCCCTGGGACTTTGATATTTGTTATGTCAACTGAATCCATTCTGCTGGATAGCCTGTCCATTTTATTTTATTATTTATTATTGGGTTGGGGTACCAGGGAACACATGTCAAGGCCGGAAGACAGTTCTGTAGATGCTGCCCTCCCCTCCCACATTTATGTGAGTTCTAGGGATCAAATCAGGGGTCAGGCCTGACAGCAGGGGCCTTCACCTGCTGAGCCATTGGCCAGCCTGAACTCATCTACTCATTCTATACAAAACACAAGAAAGTGCTTCCAGTATTGGTCACATGTGGCCCAGTATAGTTGTGGATGAGCACAATCAAGCACAAAACATTAACATAACCAAAAATTAACATAAAATATTATTTTGTTTTGGAACTTGATTACTAGTCTCAGGCATGAACTTTGTGGATGCTAATATCAAGTCACAAAGTCACACAAAATAAATGTATGTCTCCCCAAGCTAGTGGTCAGACACCCTGGATTTGATTTATGGTCTGAGACAATTCTTTGTCCAGTAGGGTCAAAAGAAGTCAGAAGGTTGAGCATCCTTGAATATGAAAATTTCCAATTCTCTTCTGTTCAGGAGTGACTACTCTAAACCCCAAAGGGCAGCTGCACAACCTTATAGTCATGGTCATTTTTTCTAATGCTTTTAAGATCTTTTCAGCTGTCTGGAGGTCCTACCCACTCTAAATTCTGCATGGAGGATTGTGCCATCTCAAATGTCAGGCAGACACATACTCCCCCCTCCAGAATGCATAGGTTTGTCCTTCTTCCTCAGCCTCCTTGAGGGGACCTGGGTCCTTTCTGCAGACCCAGCAGCAAGGAAAGATGTGTGTGTAAGAACTGCACAGAACACAAAGATTCTACAACAGCCATCCAAAGAACAAAGGTTCTTTTTAGGGGGGTGGGGGAGTATCGAGACAGGGTTTCTCTGTGCAGTTTTAGTGCCTGTCCTGGATCTTGCTCTGTAGACCAGGCTGGCCTCAGACTCACAGAGATCTGCCTGGCTCTGCCTCCCGAGTGCTGGAATTAAAGGTGTGTGCCACCACCGCCCAGGGAACAAAGGTTCTTATCTCCTCTGCTGCTGGGGTATGAAGTAGGTGCCTGCCTTGCCCATTTAGGGCTATTTCTAGGCACAGGGCCCACTTTCGTTAGAGGAAGTGCCCAGCTTTCCCTAAAGGATATGAGAAGAGAAGGTCCTGGGATGACCTGTAAGTCTAAATAAGTACCTGATGTTATAGGTCCCAGGCCTTGAACTCAGGTCCTCAGGCTTAGCAGCAAGCCCCTCTAAATACCTCACCATCTCACCAACCCACAACATGTCATTCTAGCTACTCCAACCATGTGCCTATTTCATTCACAAGCGGGAATGTCCCTGAAGCTCTCGGGGAAAACACTGCCACTCCTTGCTATCTTGGAATGCAATTTCCTACCCCATCCCATCCCAAATGCTTTCCCTCTGGCAGGAATTCCTCTACACTTTGGCCCCCTCAAACTCTTGGCCTCGCTTTCTCCATCATTGTTGGGGGTTCATTCTCATCAGGAGCCTCTTTGGATGTGTCAGCTGGAAGTGGAAGGGGTGCCCTGCTCCTTCTACTACTGAGCTCTGTGAGCAGAACACACCAGCCAGAAAATCAAGAGTGGCCTTCACGGTCCACCAATAAAAACTCAGAAACAAGACTCCAAATATCACCATTTCCCTTAACTCTCAAAACCATTTCTTCACGTTACTAAGTGTCTTTCAGATCGCAGAGCCATGTGGGATCTCGGACTCTAAGCCCCTGGTCCTCTACGCACACTGGCAGCCGGTGGTGCCCCTGGCTGGTGATTCACTGTGATGAGTCACTTCAACCACACAATGAAAACTCATAACAGCACATGACTTCTCAATGAACACTTTGTGTTTTGGTTGTTGTTGTTGTTGTTGTTGGAAAAAAAAAGGTTAAAACAGGATTCTTCTTGAGTTTATTTGCAAATAACATCATCGGCCAAGAGTAAACCGTAGGAAACAGTGGAACGTGAGCAGACAGAAACACAAACACACCTCCTGAGCTCTGCCAGCACAGATGTTCACATGCCAGGGGTGGAGAATCAGCCACCTGAGACTCCTATCACTGCAAGCCAAGCCCTGCATGACAAGAGATGGAGCCCAGAGCTCTCCACAGCACTGGTGGGACCATGGCTTCCCAAGAATCTGAACTAGAAGCCTCAGTGGCTCGGCTGAGCTCCTGCTGCACATCTGTCCCAGGGGAGGGAATCAGTGTCTAAGAGACACTTGATCACTCTCTCTTGATCAGTGCATTGCCAGTATAAATATCAAATGATAAAACTGAATGCCATAAAGGCAAGAACTATTTATCAGCTACTTTAAAAATAGAGAACCCTTATTTGCATTTCCCACATTGATATCACATGTTTTTGACAGCCTGATCTCAACTCTAGACTGAGGATTTACCTCCCCCCACCCCACTTCATTGAGCCTTCTCCACCCACATCACCACCCACCACCTCCGGTTCACACAGAAGGCAGCAAACAAGCTTCTTTGCACTCTAGCCCATGGGTCTTACTTGGCATCTGTCAGTTCAACTACGTGTTTGTGAAGTGCGTCATTTTCCTTTAGAACACAACTTAAATGTCACTGGTGTATCACCGACTCCAGCTGTCACTTGCAACCCCAGGACCACTTGGGAAGCCCAGGCCAGCTGTTCCTGCAGGATGGATAGACAACAGGATAGCAGGGACCTCAGAGATGCCCACGCTTGGGGCTCAGGTACCACCTTCCCAAACCAGAAACCTGTGCCTGCCTTTATCCTCACATCAGACAAGAGACACAGACAGCAACTCACTCTGCCCTCAGGAAACAGTAAAATTCCCAAGGCCTGTGTTAGCCCAGAACACCAGGTCATTTCCCTCAGTCTGACCGTCCTTACTTCCAATGATAACAAGTTTATAGGCTCATGGCCTATAAAACGGGATACCCACAGAGAAGGCAGCTGAGGAATTGTCATTTAATGTAAAGGGAAAGGAAGTCTTCTGCATCAATTGAAGTGAAACAGTGGCTCTGCTGACCATAACAATGTATTGGCTTTATTTTCAGAAATCCAATAAATGAAAAAATTCCCTTGGGACATTTTGATTGTGAAAGTGAGGCTTCTCCTTCCTTGGCAGTGTGAAGCTCTGGTGACCATTTAAACATAAGGACAGAGTTCCAGAAGTGTCAGGAAGCCCTGGTAAAAGTGTTATTCCCAAACACCATGGACTTCACAGATTCAGTATAAACAGAAATGCTGCAAGATCCTCACGCAGAAACAAAAACAGAGACAAGGGGAGGAGTGATGTGCCTTCAGGACCCCCAAAGTTTTCCTGTCACCACCAATGCCGATTATGATAGCGCCTGCCTCTTTGATGTTTCCTTAGCTGCTCAGCCCCAAATGCCAAGTCAGACCCTCGAATTGTTGAAAAGGGAAAGGGCACAAAAATCACAGGCATGCCACCATCCTCCAAGCAGAGGAAAAACAGCTCCAAACTATTTGGTTCAGGATGCAGTCCTGGACACGTAAGAAAGACAGTCAAGGACATGGGACATCTCATAGCCAGGCACACGAGAATAGCATGAGGTGAACTTTTCAAGTTTTGTACTCAGCTAGTAGGTAGCTACTTCAACACTTGGTCCAGAAACATGAGTATCAGATGTGGAGATTGAAACCGCAAAGGTAGAGCATTCAAAGAGATCTGCATGAGCGAAGATGTGTGGAGAGAATGCTTGGGTGCACACACTGCTCACTAGCTTGCTTGCTTTGCTTAGCTCCATTTCTCTGCTCTTCTACAGCCCAGAATGCAAACCCAAGATTGGTGCCACCAGTTTCAGGGTGGGTCCTCTCGCATCAGTTACTGTCATCAAGACAATCCCACATAGGCATTCTCACAGGTCGCCATGATCTAAAGTCTCTCACTGAGATGTTCTTCCCAGGTGATTCCAGCTTGTGTCAAGTTGACACAATTACAACTAACTATGACACATCCACACCAGGCCAGCCACTGGGCTGAGCTCTCTACACATGCTAGAGGGTTTACCCTCATCTCCTGAGGGAGGAGGTGTCCCTTGCGTCTGAGGTTATCATGGATTATTATTTTAAGATGTGTTATATTTGCTTATGCTGTGGAACATTTGTTTAATGATGCAAAGACGTGTTGCATTCTTTTATGTTGCATTTGGTTAACTCTGTGAAGCTGTGTTACTGTGCCTGTCTAAAACACCTGATTGGTCTAACAGAGGTGAACAGCCAATATGAGGCAGGAGAAAGGATAGGTGGAGCTGGCAGGTAGAGAGAATATAGAGGAGAAATCTGGGAGATTAAGGAATAAGAAAAGGAGGAGAGGAGGACACTAGGGACCAGACACCGAGCCACAGAATAAGAGTAAAAGTAAGATTTACAAAAGTAAGAAAAGGAAAAAGCCCAGAGGCAAAGGTGGATAGGATAATTTAAGTTAAGAAAAGCTGACTAGAAACAAGCCAAGCTAAGGGCAGGCATTCATAAGAAAGAATAAGCCTCCGTGTGGTTTATTTGGGAGCAGGGTGGCGGGCCCCCCAAAAGAGCCAAAGAGTAAAATAAAACAACCAACAACATGAGATGGAAAGGTGGTAAATAGACATCAGCAGCCGAGACCTCTTAGCTAAGCCAAGTCAGAGCTGCAAGACAAGCCCAAAGCTGCTCAGCTAGCACACAGCAGACCTAGGAGGCAAGACTAAGGCTCTCAGGCTCCAAAGCAAGCCCTTGGGACCAGACGCTCTCTGTACTGGTAGACAATATGGGCCAGAGGTCAGAGAGAGAGGAAGAGACCTGCAGAGAGCCAAGGAATGTGGATATATGGAAAAGGCAGTTACCAGAATGCAGACCTCAGGGAGACACTCTTTAAGACACCACACAAAGCACATGTAACATCATCCCCAGCTGCGACTTGAACCCGGGAACAGAGCAGAAAGATATGAGTACAAGACATCACAGCCCTGCTGGGGATCAACAGGCCTCCTGCAAGGCAGCTGAGCCCAAGGTCCCCCGAGTGACTAGGACACCCACACCTAACACCCAGACAGCATTTGTATGCACAGCGACAGTGAGGTGTTTGAAAATGCAGCCGAGTACGAGGCATCATTGGCACTTCCCCTGTCCTCTAAGCATCCCCTGGGGTTTCTCTTCATTCCTTGGTTCTGTTGTGTGTTGTTCACCTACAAAATTAGCTTGTGAGTCATCTGCACCCTCACCAGTCTCATTGTATCCCAGCTCCTGGCCATGTGACACTCCTGCTACTTCCTTTCCTAAAACCCTGAGGATGCAACAGGAAATGTTTGCCTTCCAGTAGGGGTGGGAAGTAGTAGACATTGGGAGCTGTGAAGGCAGGTTGGGTATAGAAGTCACTCCTGCCAGTGCCCCAGAGGACCTGAATCCCATTCCACTGGCTTTGGGTTCCCTGAGCCTGTACCATCTCAAGGCTATAGTGTTCTCTGTGCCTGTCTGTCTGTCTGTGCACTCCCCTCCTCTTGACACGACACAACACAGTGTGGCTTTTTATCAATTTAAGCTTGGTCTTTGTTCCCCAGGCTTCATTTGAATCTCTGATGACTAGAACACTTAATTGGCTCTTTAAGAAAGTAAACAACAGGAAGCGGCTTTTCATCAGGCTGCGCTAATTGACTTCCCCCGCAGTGTGCTGGTGGGAAAGCCACTTTCTCCTCTTTCTTGGGTGGCTTGGGACAGAGAGATTAGGCCCCCTGTGTCATCTGTGGCACTGGGCAGCCTGGCATCTTTCCAAATAGCCTCCTGCTGGCAGCTGTGGCCTTGGAGCTTCTGGCCAACAAGAGACATGATGCCGCCATCACACAGGTGACGGGCAGGAAACAGAGGGCCTGGCTTATGATAAAAGAGGAAATGCGGGGAACCCCGGTCTCTAGCCCAAGTCAAAGAGCCTTCTGAGGTCTGTATGGCAGAAAGAGTTGCCATTTCTGAAGCCATCAAAAACAACTTCATGTTTCCCAAGGCCACTGGCGTTGTAGAAAGATTATAAGCCCATGGACCTCCTTGTACTCATGTGTATCCCCACAGTTTCTTTGTGAGTAAATTCATTGACAAATATGTATCCCAAGCATCCAGATGGTTATGGCTGCTGAGTATTTTGGCCTTGATTGATGATTGATTATTTAAAATAATACTTTTATATATGTGGCCAGCTCTGAAAGTTACCTACTGACCCTGGGTCACTCTAGAGGATGGAGTCAGAAGAACACTATTTCACACTAGCTTTGGACTTCTATGTCCCTCAAGCTGTGGTGGTCGATAATGGAGCAATTGGGATGTTGATCATGGAACAGCTTTATGAGGAATCTTGTTTTTCACTCAAAAATATCTAGGGGGTACCCTAGTTTCTATTTTTAAACCTGGCTATGTGGTGGTATAAGCTAGATGATTTAAGGAAATGTCAAGCTTCACATAAATTTTACCAAGTGTCTCCAACGGGAACACCTGAGGACGACATGGCTTGCTTCCATGGTGATGAGTGCAGTGTGCTAGGAGCGGCAGCGAGCTCTGTCCCCGCAGATTGGAGCTTCACTTCCTGTGTTGTTTTGAGAAGCATTAACCTGCTCTGCTGAAACATGAGATGGGGGACATATGATACCACGAGGACATGGCACTCAGAGCAATGTGTTCTCTTTCAGGACAGAGCCCATTGTTTTTTTTATCAGAAAAACACAAAGAATACACAATAACCCCAAGCATAACTCCTGGTGAGGTATGCCTCATGAGTAGAGACAAGGACCGAAGACACAGGCAAGCCCATTTGCTCATGGATTTGTGCATTGTGACCTTGAAGACTGATGGAGATGCAGGATGATCATGCTACCCAGTGAGAGGAGGCTGGGTCATCCTCCGTGAAGAGGGAAGTGCTCTAGTGTGGTCCAGATTCATGGAAAGAACAAGAACTCGTTCCCAGAATCAGAATGGCTCATGTATATAGAAAGACACTCCTGACTAGAACACTGAGGGTCAGGTGAGGTACCTGTACACACCCTTGTATTTCACATGCGTGTGTACCTAGGCACATCCTTCAGCAGGGAAACAACAAAATCAAGTGACAACTGAAGGCCTTAAATCGGTACTTCCTATGAACATTTCTCAAGCCCTGGGAGCTTAGATAGGCATCAGTAATCTCAAGATGGGAGTCATAAAAAAAGAATACCAGGGGCTAGACAGACAGCTCAGGGGCTAAGAGTGCTTACTGCTCTTCCAGAAGACCCAAGTTTAGTTCCCAGAACACTTTCGGAATCTTCTGAACAGTGTCCTGCAATCCACCCTGACTGTTATGGCCATTGAAATAGGCTCCTGGCTGACCATTCCATGATTGTCTGTTTTGGTCACATCTTCACACCTCACAGGCATCAAGGTCCTTGCTCACAGCAGACTGGGTCGGAACAGAGCATCTCTGAGGGATTTCACTGATGTCATCCCGTGACCCTACCTCCACGATACACCACAACCACATGACTCTAGGAGGAGACTGCTGAAGCCTATGGATGCCCACTCAGCTTGTGTTGGCCGAGCGTCAGGGATGGAGACAATCATACAGTTGAACTGTGTCCCTCCAAACCCAGGACCAGAAAGTTACTGCATTTGAAGGCAGAGGCTCTGAAGAGTTAAGTTAAAATGAAGTCTTTGGAGGGACCAGCTATGGCTGATGTCCTTATAAAACTCAGACATGGGACACTGGCATACAACGAGCAATGACAGTGAAGACATGTGGAGCTGATGGCATCTGCCAGCCAAGGAGAAGCCTCCAGAGAAACTAACCCTAAGACTCATTGACCTAGGCTCTCCAGCTCCAGGGCTTGAGACGTTCTTCTCCCAAACCCCCAACTGGGATTCTTTGTCTGAGTGCCCTAGGAGACTGATGTGGGGATTGGAAGGGAGCAGCTGAGAGAGGACCTGAAGCTGAAGGTAGCAGCTCCCCTAGTTAGCCAGAGATTTTTCTCACAGAACTGGTGCTTTCAGCCCTCCCCGTCCCCACCACTCACTCCCAGTTCCACAGCAATGTCAGCTGAGTGACAGCCAAGCTAGCCAAGGTCTGCAGGAACCGAAACACTAAACACAGCCCCACACAATAGTGACATTTACTTCCCTCAAACTCACTCTCAGAATCTCCCACTATTGCAGGAACATATTAGTCAGAGTCCTTTGAAAGCTGATGCCATGTGGGCCTGCGACTCTCAGAACAAGGCACGATTGTGCTCTCAGAGAGAGCAGGCCCCCAGTGCCTGTGAGCCAACACACGCATGCAATGCCACACAATGTCCCTCTGCATCCTTGCTTCTCATGAGCCCCGCTGTACCCTACAGCCAGGGCTGAGGGTCAAGGCTTTGAGGTGCTCAGGACATGGCTTTGTGCTGAGGAAAACACACTAACTCATTCCTCAAAATCCACTCTACCAAAGTCAAAAGAAAGACTCTTGTGACATGCCAAAGGGCACCGGGGTTCTCTTCATCTACACACCCTCCAGGAGGACAGCTGTCCATGCACCCCAGCAGGGAATACCCATTGTGTCATTTTCCAGGTACTGCTAGGTTGCTAAAGAGCATGTGTGGACCACCCTACTCGATAAGTCTATGATGTCTAGATTAGCATATCCTTCTTGGACTCTGCATTGTATGTTCAGATGCGATGGCAAGAGTAGAAAGCGTCTCTAAGTGCTTACTGTCCTTTTTCTAGGAGCCATGGACAGACAGCCAACGATTCGAGAATCAGCACATGTCCATGAGTTGCATCTACAGAAGCCAGTCTGGATGCCTCACGTGCTAATGAGAACACCACCAGGATGCTGGCTCCTGGGGCCCTGAGACAAAAGACCTTACCAGAAGGGAGGGTAGTGACAAGCAGAGACACTCCCATAATTACATCCATACCACACAGGAATGCACTCCTATCAGCCATTATTATGGCTGGCAGAGATCAATAAGACTGGAAAGCAGTGACCATTTAGGGAGGAGATCTGGTAACCATGTGCAAGGGGACCGTGTGGCATAATGATGGGACATCACCAAAGGAAGGCTCAAAAAGCAGATACAAAAAGAGCAGAAAATGGTCACCTCTGGGGCTCAGTCAGTAAAGTGCCTGCCACTCAAGCATGAGGCCCTGAGTTCAGAAAGCCAGACATGGTGGCCTGTGTCTGTAATTCCAGCACTGAGGAGGTAGAGATGGGAGGATCCATGAGTGACTGATCAGTCTAGCCCAATCCATGAGCTCCAGATTCCCCAAGGATGCCTTGTCTCAAAAACTAAGGCGGACATATAAACAAACTGAAGCCTTTGACAAAATCCAAAACCCTTTCATGATAAAAGTCTTGGAGAGATCAGGGATACAAGAGACACACCTAAACATAATAAGAGCAATATGCAGCAAGCCAATTGCCAACATCAAATTAAATGGAGAGAAACTCAAAACAATTCCACTAAAATCAGGAATAAGACAAGGTTGTCCACTCTCTCCATACCTGTTCAATATACTACTTGAAGTTGCAGCTAGAGCAATAAGACAACTAAAGGAAATCAAGGGGAAGCAAATCAGAAAGAAGTCAAAGTATCGTTTTTTCACAGATGATATGATAGTATACATAAAAACCCCCAAAAAGTCTACCTACAGCTGATAAACACCTTTGTCAAATGGCTGGTTACAACATTAACTCAATTCAGTATCCTTCCTATATACAAACAATAAACAGGCTGAAAAATATATCAGGGAATCAACACCCTTTACCATAGCCTCAAATAATATAAAATATCTTGGTGTAACTCTACCCAAGCAAGTGAAAGACCTGTATGACAAGAACTTCAAGTCTTTGAAAAAAGAAATTGGAGAAGACATCAGAAGATGGAAAGATCTGCCATGCTCATGGATAGGTGGGATTAACATAGTAAAAATGGCCTTCTTACCAAAAGCAATATACAGATTCAATGCAATCCCCATCAAAATCCCAACACAATTCTTTACAGACCTTGAAAGAACAATACTAAACTTCATATGATTAAAAAAAAAATCGGAATAGCTGAAACAATCCTATATAATAAAGGAACTTTTGGAGGTATCATCATCCCTGATTTCAAGCTCTACTACAGAGCTATAGTAATAAAAACCACACGGTACTGGCTTAAAAACAGACAGGTAGATCAATGAAATTGAATCAAGGACCCCGACATAAACCCACACACCTATGGACACCTGACTTTCAACAAAGAAGCCAAAATTATACAATGGAAAAAAGAAAGCATCTTCAACAAATGGTTCTGGTCTAACTGGATGTCAGCATGTAGAAGATTGCAAATAGATCCATATCTATCACACTGCACAAAACTCAAGTCCAGGTGGATCAAAGGCCTCAACATAAATCCAGACACACTGAACCCGAGGGAAGAGAAAGTGGAGAATAGCCTTGAGCCCACTGGCACAGAAGACAACTTCCTGATAGAACACTAGTAGCACAGACACTAAGATCTACACTTAATAAATGGGACCTCATGAAACCGAAAAGTTTCTGTAGGACAAAATGGTAGCCTACAGAACGGGTAAAGATCTTCACCAACCTCACATCTGACAGAAGGCTGGTTTCTAAAATATATAAAGAACTCAAGAAACTAGATATCAACAAACCAAATAATCCAATTAAAAATGAGGTATAGATTTAAACAGAGATTTCTTAACAGGAGAATCCCAAATGGCCAAAAAACACTTACATTTTTTAAATTTAACTTTATTTTACGTGCATTGGTGTTTTGCCATGGGTGTTGGGTTCCCTGGAACTGGAGTTACAGACAGTTGTGAGCTGCCACATGGGTGCTGGGGATTGAACCCAGGTCCTCTGGAAAAGCCGTCAGTGCTCTTAACCACTGAGCCATTTCTCCAGCCCCAAAAAACACTTAAAGAGATGTTCAACATCCTTAGCCATCAGGGAAATGCAAATCAAAACAACTCTGAGATTCCATCTTACACCTGCCAGAATGGCTGGGATCAAAAACACAAGGAACAGCTCATACTGGAGAGAATGTGGAGCAAGGGGAACACTCCTCCTTTGCTGGTGGGAGTGCAAACTTGTACTTTGGAAGTCAGTGTGGCGGGTTCTCAGAAAATTGGGAATCAACCTACCACAAGACCCAGCTATACCACTCTTGGGCAAATACCCAAAGGGTGCTCAAACATACCACAAGGACATTTGCTCAACTTTGTTCATAGCAGCTTTAATTGTAATAGCCAGAACCTGAAAACAAACTAGATGTCCTTCAACTGAGGAATGGATAAAGAAAATGTGGTACATTTACACATTGGAGTATTACTCAGCTGTGAAAAACAAGGACATCAGAAAATTTGAAGGCAAATGGATGAAACTAGAAAAAATCATCCTGAGTGAGGTAACCCAAACTGAGAAAGACAAACATGGTATGTACTCACTCATAAGTAGATATTGGCTGTAAAATAAAGGATAGCTATGCTACAATCCACAGACTCAGAGAGACAAGGTAACAAGGAGGGTTCATGGGGGGACCTGGATCTCCCTGGGAAGGGGAAATAGAAGAGATTGCTTGAGTGGACTGAGAGTGAGTGGGGATGAGAACATGAGTGATCAGATTGGGGCAGGGTGCAGAGAAGGAGAGTACTGAGGGAGTCTACTGGAAAGGGAAAGCATTTCTGGGTCAGGTTAAAAACCTTGTGCAAGGGAATTTCCCAGGAATCTACAAGGATGACCCCAGCTAGAACTCCTAGCAATAGTGGATACATAGCCTGAACTGGCCATCTCCTGAGACCAGGCAAGACTTCAAGTGAAGGGAGTAAGACACCAACCCAGCCACAGAACCTTCAACCTACACTCTGTCCTACCTATGGGATGTGTAGGGGAAGGATGGCCTAGAGATTGAGAGCGTAGCCAACCAATGACCGGTCTAGCTTAAAACCTATGCCAAGAGAGGAGCCCACCCCTGACACTGCCTGGAGCACCAGGACCCACAGGCTGGATGACCCAGAGACCTAGGATAGAACAAAACATGACTAGAAAAAATGTCAATGTAATGATGCCTAATGATGTTCTGCTATGCACATAGAATGGTGCCTGGCCCAATTGTCATCAGAGAAGCTTCATCCAGCAACTGATGGAAACAGATACAGACCCACAGCCAAACATTAGGCAGAGCTCAGGGAATCCTGCAGAAGAGGAGGAGAAAAGATCATAGGAGCCAGAGGGGTCAAGGACACCATAAGAAAACTCACAGAATCAACCAACCTGGGCTCCCTGGGGCTCACAGAGATTGAACCGACAACCGGAGAACCTGCATGGGACTGACCTAGGCTCTCCGCATATATGTTACAGTTGTGTAGCTTGGTCCTCTTGTGGGACTCCTAACAGTGGGAGCAGGGCTGTCTCTGACTCCCTTACAGGCTTTTGGGACCCTACTTCTCACACTGGGTCACCTTGCCCAGCCTTAATACATGAGGAGGTGCTTAGTCTTACTGCAACTTGATGTGCCATGTTTTGTTGACACTCATGGGAGACCTGCTCTTTCTTGAACAGAAACGGAGGAGGAGTGGATTGGGGAGTGAGACCAGATGGAGTGGGAAGGACAGACTTGTAGGAGAGGAGGGAGGGGAAACTGTGGTCAGAATGTAAAATAAATAAATTAATTAATAATAAAAAAAACTAAGGTGGAAAATGAGGCAGATATCCCATGTCGACCTATGACCTCTTCATATACACATATGCTTCTTTCTCTCCCTCACTCTCTCTCTCTCACACATACATACATACACACACACACACACACACACACACACACACACACACACACATACACCAAATAAGTAAAACTTTAAGATGTGTGTGTGTAACAGAGATCAGATAACTTGGCTGACTGGATGAATCGGAAGCTGAGCCTATCATGTACAAATAGGCACGGGGCGTCAGTGTGCCCTATGCAAAGCCTAAGTGAAAGACGACCACCACAGCCATGCTCACAGGACAAATGGAGGCAGACTTCTTTACAACAGGGGGCCAAGGCAAGATGTGAGTGCTGGTCCTGGCTGTGTAACAGGTCCATGGGCTTCCTGGGTGATATAAAACCCTCAGTAAGTGTAGTCAGAGCTTTTCTGTGTCCTGGCCTGCCGGCAGTAGGGACAAATCTCTCCCACCCGCGTCCCCCAAGTAAACACACAGAGGCTTATATTAATTGTAACTAATTGGTCATGGCTCAAACCTTTTGCTAGCTAGCTTTTATATCCTAAATTAGCCCATTACTATTAGTCTATATATTGTCACATGTTCTATGACTCTACCTGCATCCCATTACATGTTGCTCCTTGATCAGCTCGCTGGCGGCTCTCTCAGCCTTCTTCCTATCTCTCCCTTTGAATTTCCCGCCTGCCTCTAAGCTGCCTTGCCATAAGCCAAACAGCTTTATGTATCAATCAATCGGAGCCACACATATTCACAGCATACAGAAAGACATTCACAGCATACAGAAAGACATACACAGAAAATAAGTGTCTAGAGTATTTATCCCTCCTTTAAAAAAAAAAAAAAAGATACAGTGTGACTCTTCATTAACAACTGGCCATGTGGTGACCAGAAACTTGGTGTCCCTCTGACAGTATTTGTGATGACAGTCTTCAAAAGCAGAGAGTCTCGCCAATGTGGTAAAAGGTCTGCCCAGCAGGAAAAGACTGACTTGCAGAAGGAAGAGGAAGTGCTCGATGACTGCCCTTGGCTGAGGCACCCAACTTTTCCTGTCATTGGTCTTGAACTACACCATTCGCTCTCCTGGTGCTAGGCCTTCATTATGCCAGAGATGTTCCTGGGTCTACATTTCACCAACCACATATCCAGACATCTGGGGGCCTCTCAGTCTCCATAGTCATGAAAGCCAACTCTTTATAAGATGGATGGATGGATGGATGGATGGATGAATGGATGGATGGATGGATGAATGGATGGATGGATGGATGGATGGATGGATAGATTATTGTTAGGTAGCTGATAGATACATTGGTAGATGGGTGATATATAGATAGATGATAGGTGGATAAAAGTAGGTAGGCAGAGAAATAAATGAGTAGATAGATGAATAGAAAATAGACATAGTATAGGTAGGCAGAGAAATGGATGAGTAGTTTGTTGCATGAATCCTAAATGGTCTTATAATAAAAACCCAGAGCCAGATGTTGGGGTAAATGCTGAAAGATCAGAGGAAATATGCCACAGCCACTTCTCACCTCACCAACTCCTCAGCTGAAAAGAGAAGATCCTGTCTCCACCAGTCCTCAGACTGAATGTCTCTGAGTCCTCAGCTGAAAGGGGCAAATTCCTATCTCCTCATACCTTATATTACTTCCTCTGCCCAGCTATATCTCTTCCTGTCTCAACTTTTCTAGTGATGGGTTTAAAGGTGTGTGACTCACAAGTACTGGGATTAAAGCTGTGTGATCCCAAGTACTGGAATTAAAGGAGTGTGCCACCACTTCCTGGCTGTTTCTCTTTTAAACTGGATTAATCTTGTGTAATCCAGGGTGGCTTTGAACTCACAGAGATCCAAACAGATCTCTGCCTCCCGAGTACTAGGATTAAAGGACTGTGCCACCACTGCCTAATCTCTGTGTCTAACTCTGTGGCTGGCTCTGTCCTCTGATCTTCAGGCAAGTTTTATTAGAGTACAACAAAATATCAGCACAGTACATAGACGAATAGACAATAGATATAGTATAGAGAAATAGCCAGCTAGATGACAGACACATAGACAACTTAACAGAAGGTTGATAGGAGAATAGATCAATGTAGATATAATAGATAGATATAGATAGATGGGTAGATAATAGAACAAATGATGAATACGGAAAAAGATAATCACAAACTAAGTAAAAACATTTGTAAAAGTATGCATCTTCTACAACCCAGTTTTGAATGTGTGTGATTGTGGAGGCCAGGGGTCAATGCCAAGTGCCTTTCACACATTGGCTAGAATGGCGGCCAAAAAACCCCATGGATCCTCCTGCCTCTGCCTTTGGTGCTGGGACTCCAGGCCCAGGCCACCATGCCCAGCTCCTTGTGTGGGTTCTGGGTTTGGAAGGCAGGTAGGGCCTCACACTTGCACAGTAAGCCCTTTACCCTCTGAGCGGGCTCCTCAGCCCCTTAACACAGGATCTTTCCTGAAATATGGGAGAACTCTTGTGATTCACAAAGAAGAGGAGGAGGAGGGAATATTTTTTTAAATAGGAAAAAGACTTGAAATTCGCTTACCAAACAGGATGAGATGGCATCAGATCTGATAGTAACCATATGTAAACGTGTGTGATACCTTTAGTCATCAAGAAACGCCTAAGGAAATGTATATGGTCACACTGCGCACCACCAGTATGCCTAAGATTAGAAAGAGGGGCCACAGCTGGTATCACACTGCAGGACACAGAAGACATGGAGGAGCTGGAATCCACAGCAGGTGGGTGGACAAAACGCAATAGCCAATCCCTGAACAGCGCTTAGTGTTTGGCCCCACCACATTACTCCTAAGTATTTAAGAGGGAAAAAGTCTGTCTCTTCAAAGGTCCAAATGCCCCTGGCACCCTTCTTTCCAGAAGCTCAACCCTAAAACCAACCTCACAAACACCCACACATCCATCAGCCCCCACGCTCCCCAGCAGCTGCAGTAGACCTCTGCATGGAAGGCTATTCTCCATATGGGGAAAGGATGGCCCTCACAAGCTGAAGCAGCAGTGAAGTCTAAAGGACCCCACACTGTACGGTGACACCCAGGGGAAGCTGCCACCCACACCATATAATAGTCCCTAGTGGTGCAGGCCTGTAAGCCCAGCTACTCAGGAGGCTGAACCAGGAGAATCACGGGTTCAAGGCCAGCCTGACTACACCGTGAGTCTAAGGTCAACCTGGCTATCTTAGTGAAACCCTACCACAAAGTAAAAGTAAAAAAGATGGCTGGGGACACAGCTCAGTGGTGAAGTGATTGTCTAACAGGAACAAAGCCCAGGATCTCAAAATACAAAGACTAAATAAATAAGCAAAGGTCCATATATCGAGGGTAGAGGCTCCTCCTGACAGCCCAAAAGTGAATCCCTTTGAGGCCCTTGAGTCTTCGCTATAATCACCCAACTAAGATACTGGTCATTGGTAAGTTTACGTAAGGTATCACCCTAGTTACAGTTGCCTAAGAAGCTTCACCCATCCTTAGTGTGTACCCAGTAATGTTCACCAAATGCTTGGCACAGCCTAGGACCCCTCTGCCACCCAGGACACATCACTCTGATGACATTTCTGTACCTCATCCTTCAGGGGTGTGATTTGCTTATGTGTGCGTGTGAAGGCCAGCGATCAACCAAGACGCATCTTCAGGATGCTTTGGTGTGTGTGTGTGTGTGTGTGTGTGTGTGTGTGTGTGTGTGTGTGAGTGCATATGCATGGGTGGATGTATATGGGTGGGTATGCAAGTATGTACATGCATTTACAGGCCAGGATTCTATTCTGATTTTGAGACATCTCTCACTGGCCTGAAACTCACCAAGTTGGCTCGGTGGGATGGATGGCCAGCAAGCCCCAAGAGTCTTCATGTCTCCTCCCCAGAGCTGGGATTGTAAGCACACACCACCACTTCCCGTTTTCTTGTGTGGGTTCTGAGGATTGAAATCAGGTCTTCATGCTTGTGTGTAAGCACATTACTGAGTGACCCCCCAACCCCTTCTTTGTGTATCTTTCTCCCCAAGATCAAGAGCCCCACCCAGGAGCTATATCAGAGGGACCTCTGCCAAGATACCTGGCCCATAGGAGCCAAGTGTACCTATCCTGTACCTATCCTTGCTTTGCATAGTTCCACAGAAGCTGACTCTTACCCTATACTTCCTTTTTCCTCCAATAAAATAAGCAAATGTGCGTTTTTGTGGTGGCAGAACCATAGAATGGGTGGTAATAAATCAAAACCAAACCCTTTGCTTGTGATCCCAGGACGCCAACAGTGCCGCCTTCCACCCAAGTGACGTCTGCAAAGATCCACTGGGCAGACACAGACTTGTGCGCTGGTGTCTGTCCTTGCCTGTGTGGCTTGTTATTTCCTGCTGGAGTAAAGACATAGCTTTGGAAGAAAATCCTCCCATTTTCTCTTCAGCAATTCTTCCAGAGGAGTCTGGAAAGTCCAGGGACCAATGGTCCCTTCTGTACTCTGAAACTGGAGACAGCAGGTGGTCACGGGGTTAATCTGGGAAGGGCCATGGTAGAATGTAGTGATCTCCATTCTCTCTGGCAGCAGCTACAAGAGGACAGCAACGTCAGGGCACTTAGCTAAGGGTCATAGTCAAGACCTGCAAACTGAAAAAATCTCTCTCTCTCTCTCTCTCTCTCTCTCTCTCTCTCTCTCTCTCTCTCTCTCTCTCTCTCCCTCTCCCTCTCCCTCTCCCTCTCTG
>CABHPP010096727.1:0-13594 GCA_902168425.1 Peromyscus attwateri | reverse complement strand
TTTTTTTCCGAGCCAGCAGGGGTGGCGGGAAAGCTAGCTTGGAGCTCAGCCGCGAGGTGGCTTTTCCCTGGGTGAAAGAATCCAAGTAGCTTCCTTGTCAGACACTGCCACTTAAGGGTCTGACTCTAGATCCTTGAGGTTGGGGTTCTGAAGCCTGGCAGAGACCCTGCTGCTGGATCAGTCGTTAAGCTGTGCCTCTCTCTGGCCGGTTTCAGGGGCTTTTTTGTTTTTTTTTTTTTAACGTATTTTTCTTTCTGTTCCGGCCTGGCCTCTGCAGCCCTCAAGCTGGACCTGGAGGAGAAGCTCTTTGGACAGCACCTCGCCACCGAAGTGATTCTCAAGGCACTGACCGGCTTCAGGAACAATAAAAATCCCAAGAAACCACTGACTCTGTCCTTACACGGCTGGGCTGGCACGGGCAAGAATTTTGTCAGCCAGATTGTGGCTGAGAACCTTTACCCCAAAGGCCTGAAGAGTAACTTTGTCCACCTCTTCGTCTCTACTCTGCACTTCCCTCATGAGCAGAAGACAAAACTGTACCAGGCAAGGAAACCTATTGCTACCTGCTCAGCAGCTCTGGCCTCTGCTTCACTCTGCCTTGCAGTGGTTCTGTCTGGCCTCTCCCCTACGCTTCTTCCTTTCTGTTATTTGTTTACAGTTTCACTCTGTAGCTCTGGCAGGCCTCGAACTCAGAGATCCACCTGCCCTTCTCTTCCTCCCTGGTGCTGGGATTAAAGGTGTGAGCCTCCATGCCTAGCCTGTAGTTATTTATACTTTTTGAGTTAAGGTCTCATTATGTAGTTCAGGCTGGCCTTGATGTTAGGGATCCTACTGCCCCAGCTTTCTGAGGACTGAGATTAACAGGCATCCACCACTTTGCCCATCTTATGGCACATGTGTTTGTGTGTATGTGGGGGGTGGTGGTGTCTTAGATAGTCTCATGTAGCCCAGGTTGGCATCAAATTCACTATATAGCTGAGGCTGGTTTTGAACTTCTGATTCTCCTACCTTCACCTTCTAAGTGTTGGGATTATAGGTGTGTCTCACCATATCCAGCCTTCTCTCTTTTTTAAAATTGTTCTTCCAAAATAATCCAGTGTGGGGGCCCACAGAGGCTCCCTATTAAGGCTTTACTCTGGGTCAGAGAATCTGAGCTTGCTTTACCCACCAGGGCTGCATAAATGGATAACTTGGCCACCGGTGTGTTTACCAGGTGTTTTGAAGGGTCTACACTTGACTGTAAGGTGTGCTTTGATTTAGCAAGGGGAAGTCTTTTGCCTCTCTCCTTGGTGTTGTACAAAAAAGCCCTTTTGAGTAAAGGGCTGGGCAGCTGGGTATTGACCCAGGGCTCTCCTGAAGCTATCCTGTGTCTCTGTGTCTCCTATCTTTCTCATTTCCTCATTCCTCTCCTCCCCCCAAGAACTCTTCGACAGGTCAGAGCTGAACTCCAACAGACTCCCACAATCCAGTGAGGTAGGGGATGCTATGAACCTTGAAAGAAGGAGCCAGCAGCTGGGCGTGGTAGTGCACGCCTTTAATCCCAGAACTCTAAAGGCAGAGGCAGGTGGATTTCTGAGTTTGAGGCCTGGTCTACAGAGTGAGTTCCAGGACAGCCAGGGTTAAACGTAAGGAAACCCTGTCTCCGAAAAAAAAGAAAAAAAAAAAGATGGAGCCAGCTAGTGTGTGTGAGACCATAGTTCAATCCCTGGAATTTGGGGAGGGAGAAGGGGACAGGAACGAGAAAAGATGGGCAAGAGAGGCAAGGTGACTTGTTCTCACAGCCTGTACTCGGCACCTCCCATCTGTCTGCAGCGTATGTCTCAGGCACCCATGAAGTGATTAGCCTGCCCAGCGGGGCCCAGGGTGTTAGGTGGGGCAGTCTTAGTTGACTTGGGCATGGCCTCATCTAAAGCCCTCCATCTGTGCTTCAGCCTGGGCTTTGCCCCGTGTTTTGCAGGGTGCAGAGAAGATTTCCTCTTACCAGTTTTGATTCCCATTGCCTCCTCCCACCCCTCAGGTCTCAAAGAACCAAACCTCCAGACTTTGTGCTTGTGAGATCTCTGCACATTTCCTTGGCTGATTCCGACTTAAATGGTCGTCTTACTTATGGTGCTAGTCCTTCAAGGACTGGGACAGCAAACCGAAACCCAAGCGAGGAAGGAAATGAAAGTGAATCTTGGCTGTCTTCACATGAGGCAGGGCGGAGTGCCAAAGGGAAGAGATGGTTTTATTTTAAGGTGCTGGAGATAGAAACCATCATGTTTTGCTCATGCTGAGGAAATGCTATCCCTACCAGGGTACAGTGCCTACCACAAAGTAATGTTCATGTTTTCCAAATTGGATTATAGCTCTCTGAAAATACAGTATTTGCAAGGGGTAGTTCATGGTTGTGGCCTCCCCTATTTAGGGAATGAGAGGCTGTTGCTTGGGTGTTTCAAGAAAGCAAGAGGGCTAGAGATGTAGCTCAGTGCTTTTCCCGCCAGCTGGTTCGGCACCTGTACTCACCTCATCAATCAATCCAAAGCCTCGGTCCCCTGCATTGTGAAGGTCTGAATCCAGTTGTCATTTCTGTGTGCCTGGTGTCTTGGTATCTTTTCCTGTTGCTGTGATGAGTAGCCTGGCAGTAGCAACTCCAGGCTTCTTTCCTTCCTTCTCTGAGGCTGCTGTATATATGCTGTGTGTGAGCTGGCCAACCAGCTTCTGCCTGATTGTCTACTTCCCATTTTGTGGTGGAGGGCTGTTACACACGCATATGCGCATTGGCACGCTGTGGGAATGTATGGGAAGTCGGTTCCCCCCTCCACCATGTGGGTCCCAGGGATTGAGCTTAGGTGGCTAGTGCCTTTCTGCTTGTGGTGACCTCTGGAAAGTGTCTATACCTGTTGTGTGGGGGCAAGTGTGCAGGTGATGGCTCCTCAAAGCCCCGGGGGCTCTTCCCCCTCATCCTCTGGAACATCCTCTGAGCTGTGCCTCTCTCTACGGTTGGTCTAGGACCAGCTCCAGAAGTGGATCCGAGGCAATGTGAGTGCGTGTGGCAGCTCCGTCTTCATCTTTGACGAGATGGATAAGTTGCATCCCGGGATCATTGATGCAATCAAGCCCTTCCTAGACTACTATGAGCAGGTGGATGGGATTTCCTACCGCAAAGCCATCTTCATCTTCCTCAGGTCAGCCACGGAGGCTTCCCAGGGACTACAAGTGCTAGAACGAGGTTCCCCTGGCTGGTTCCATCCGGCACAGAGCTGCCAGCTTGGCAAAGCCATAGCTCATGTGCCATTTTCACTTCCCAGTCAGTCTGCCATAGAAACTGGCTTGAGGATGAGCCAGTGATCCCTCAGTGAGGCACTTGGTGCTCCTGCCAGCCCCTGTGTTTAAAATCTAAACACAGCATTTACATTCCTTGCAGGCAGACAGGCTTCTTTTTGTCCTTGTCTGGTAGCATGTTGCAAACAGTCCTGGATTAAAGCTTTGGAACACTAGCCTGGCGGTGGTGGTGGTGCACGCCTTTAATCCCAGCACTCAGGAGGCAGAGGCAGGTGGATCTCTGTTAAGTTCAAGGCCAACCTGGTCTACAGAGGGAGTTCCAGGGCAGCCAGGGCTACATAGAAAAATCCTGTCTCAAAAAACCAAAAAGGCTTTGGAGCATTAGAAGTGGCGCACACCTGGAAGCGGAGTGTCCGTATGATGCTGTGGTGACACCTACTCAGCATGCCCGCGACCCCGGGGTCAGTTCTAGCATTTGAAAAGGAGCGAAGCCTTGGGTGAATGTATTTGGCAAAGAGATGGGGATAACTGAAGTGTTGCATCTCTGGCCAACTCAGTAATGCAGGCGGAGACCTGATAACTAAGACGACCCTGGACTTCTGGCGGGCAGGAAGGAAGAGGGAAGAGATCCAGCTGAAGGACCTGGAGCCCGTGCTGTCCGTGGGCGTCTTCAACAACAAACACAGTGAGTCCATTGTGGAGCTGGGGCACCCGGGCTCTGCCGGCATCGAGCTGCTGCTTCTCAGCGGCACGTAGGAAGCCGGCGTCACTCCTGCTTGTGGCTTTGCTGCTGTAGGGAGTTTCCTCGGAGTGTTAGGGCGTATGTCACGTGACGGTCTCTGGAAGGGTAAAGACCTGAAGGATGGACTGGGATCGGATATGGTGTGGCCAGGTGGCAGTGACAGGACCCTCTGTCTTGTTCTGTAGGTGGTCTGTGGCACAGTGGGCTGATAGACAAAAACCTCATCGACTACTTTATCCCCTTCCTGCCCTTGGAGTACAGACACGTGAAGATGTGTGTGCGGGCAGAGATGCGGGCGCGAGGGGCTGCTGTCGATGAAGACATCGTCACTAGGGTGGCAGATGAAATGACCTTTTTCCCCAAGGACGAGAAGATCTACTCGGACAAGGGCTGCAAGACTGTGCAGTCACGGCTGGATTTCCATTGAGCTCTTCACCCCATGGGGTGGGAGGATTCAGAGGAGCCTCCCACCACCTCCACGGCCTTGTCTTGCCCAAGTACTTTGAAGACCCCCCTTGGGGCTTTGCACATTTGCACCTGTGGACTCTGGGGATGCTGCCGATGCCGCATGGCAGCAGCTGAATGTTTAGAACCCTTATACTGTTACTGTGAATCAAGTGCCTCGAAGCATCTGAACACAGGAGGCCAATGGCACCCATGCCTCAGATGCCACTAATGGGCTGCAGCACCCTGCTGCAGCCTGGGGAAGTGCCCGAGGTTTTTTGGTTTTGTCCTGAGCTGGCACTGTCAGTTTAAAGCTGTTGCATTGACAGTTGTTCAGTCTGAGGGGAGCATGTGGGCTTGACCTTGGCTGAACTGTCAGCGTGAGCAGTGAGGACTCCCTCTGTGGCCTGTCACACACTGGCACACAGAGCCTTGGAGGCTGGACCTTAGCTGCTGCTCACAGCCCTGGCTGTGGACTGTGTCCCACTGTGTAGGGGCTGCAGCCTGCCTCGGACTTTATCTCCTCAACTGTTAGATTCACCCCAGCCTCATCCCTGGTCGTGTCAGAACGGGCTGTTAACGTTGGAGGTCTTTGGGGTTGGCCTGTTACACTTGCTCTGAAGGTCAAGTCAGCCCTACGGCACCAGTCACATGCATAGGAAAAGCAAGCTCTAGGCCAGACTTGCTGACTCCATCTGAGGAGTGGACCTGCCACACACCAGAGATGCCTTTTTAAAAAAAAAAAAAAGTTTTTTATTTCAAACCTTAGGTAATAAAGTATAAGATGCCATGTATTTTAAAACCTAGGAAGCACCCAGTGGTGGTGGCGGCGGCGCGCGTGCCTTTAATCCAGCACTTGGGAGGCCAGGCAGACGAGACAGATCTCTGAGTTCAAGGCCATCCTGGTCTACAAAGTGAGTTCCAGGACAGCCAGAGCTGTTACAAAGAAATGCTGTTTCATAAAACAACAAAAACCTAGGAAGGACATAGAACAAGTATTCCTAGGCTCAGGTTGTGTTGTTGCTGGGTGTGGGGGCACAATGTGCATGATCCTAGCAGGAAGATCAGGGTTCCTCTGCAGGCTGTGAGTTTGAGGCTAGCCTGAGCTACATGAAACTCTTAAAAGGAAAAAAAAGGTTTTATTGTCAATGTCTGTGTGTAGAGAGTGGAACTATATGGACACAGTTTTAGACCCTACAGTCCTCAGTTGATGGTGACCCTGGGTGCAATCTCAGGGTGATGCCTTGAGTGGTGGTCCTGGGCCGGGCTGCTCTGACTGTAGGAAGTATGCCTGCGATTCCGGCCTCGTGAACCTTTCTGTCTCATAGTTGCAATGCAGCTGCAGACATGAGAACACTGTGCCGTATTTTTATGGAATGTGGAAGAATGACTATTTTTATAACATGGAAATGCCTTCTAGAGAATCACATTTAGTCTTTTAAAAATGCCAAGGTGAGCTGGGTGTGGTGGTGCACACCTTCAGTCCCAGTACCTAGGAGGTCAGGCAGGACTGTCTCAACTTTGAGGCCAGCCTAGGCTACACAAGTGAATAGCAGGCCTGTGGTGTACACACTTAGGAAGATGAGTTTAAAGTCAGCCGAGCTACATACAGAGACCCCGTCTCAAAGTAGGAAGCAAACAGAAGCCTGCCGAGGTGAGGCTGAGTTTCATGCCATATCTTGGGTTGGAGCCAAGTTACCATTTATAACCTGTTGGGTGCCTAATCAAGAGGAAACAAGCTTTTCTGTTTACAGTGATGCAATGTGTGGACACGTGTTGGCCACCTTTGGACTGCTGTTACTGATCTGTGACTTAGAAAGGCTTGGGCTGGCCGCCCCAGCCTCCCCAACCTGCCTGTAAGAAGGCATGAAGGCAGACTAATAAAAGCCAGTGTGGTGCACTGTGACATGTCCCTTTCACTAAGTTTTCCCTCATTGGTGTGGTAGCACAGAACTCAGAATGAAGGCTCTGGAGCTGCCCATGTATTCCTTACCTTTCCACACCTGGATGCGCAGGTTGGCCGAATCACAAAATCAATGTTTGCTTTTGGGCTTTTCTGTGTGGCATGTTTGCACATGTGAGGGGTAGGCAATCACATGCACGCACACACAGAGGCCAAAGTTGGGCACATTTCTCAGTCTTCCATCTTCCTGAGACAGGCTCTGGAGTTCAGAGGCAGCGGGCTCCAGGGGGCTGCCAGAGTCGGGCTTTTCTACCACTAACACCCCCTAGTGGTGATCTATCTACCTGGTCATAGCTGTCTTCATCCTAGCTCCAGAGAGGAGACCCGGCTGCTGGCTCTTTTGGCCCAGAACTGGTAAAGAACCTGATTCTAGTCTGTTCGTTGGCCAGATCTCAGCATGACTAAGCTGGCTTCTCAAGCAGCACTGATAATATGGCTCCGTCACAGGACACAAGTCTAGAAAGTAAGTCCTCTTCACTGTCACCCTGCTGCTCCCTTTCTTAGTTGAATGTCTAGGAGCCCAACACAGTACCCACTCTGTCATATCTACGAAGACAGGACTTAGCAGAACAGAGGACTCTGCTCCTTGGTTAGGGCTCAGTGCTTGGGCTCCAGCCTTAGGTGAGTGGTCAGACCTGACATGATCCTGGGGACTGAGGACCATCATTGGGAGCCCCGCCCAGGCTGGTAGAGGCAGAGGGTGGTTCTGCCAGCCACTGACCTAGTTTTTGACTTGTTGAACCTTCGGGCCCTTTTCTCCTTGCTAAGCCCAGCCCTGTGAGTGCCCTGAATGGCAGCCACACCTACAGGAGCTCTACCCATTGGCAGGCATTGTGTGTACATAAAACAAGCCCATCTGGAGCTCTGCCTGCCAGACATCTGGAGTGGACCTGACAATCACAGTGCCACTAAACTTGTTCCCATACTACTGAGTCCAGGGAAGAGCACACGGGTGCATTTGTGACAGTGTTCCAGTCTTATCCAACCACTGCATGGCCCCTGGCAGGGCTGGCTTCAGTCCCCTAGGGTCAGTCCCTTGTTCCTGAGATGTCATCCAGCAGATGCCCACGCTTGGGCTTCTGCAGTAGAAACCCTGGTGATGTCAGCCTGACAGTTTCAAAAGACACACAAAGCCAACAGCTGAAAGGCTTCTCATATATTAAAAACCATTTAAAAGAAAGTTATCACATTTGCAGTAAAACTTACTTGTTCTGCCTCAAAACAGAAACACCTGAAATTAAAACATAATTTAAAAAAAAATCATGAGCCCGGGAAGGGGCAGGCTGGGAGGTTTCATCCCCTGGAGGCTCCAGGAAGTTTTGGGTCCATGTGTCTGTGGTCCCTACAGCATGGCCACCTGCAGGCTCTGAGGAGCAGAAACAGTGCCCAAGGCAGTACCTGGTAACCTCAGCAGAAAGTGTCCTGAGCCACCCGCCTCCAGGAGAGGAGTGGCCTGACTGTCTGCAGCAGACTCAGTCATCCAGGTAGTAGTCCAGCTTGGTGAACACAGTCTTGCAGCCCTTGTCTGAGAAGACTCTCTCCTCCTTGGGAAAGAACGTCATCTCTTCAGCCACCTTGCTTACAATGTCCTCATCTACTTCATAGCCACGGGACTGCATCTCAACTCTGATGCACATTTTCAGGTGCTTATACTCCAGGGGCAGGAAGGGGACAAAATAATCAATGAGGTTCCGGTCAATGAGGCTGCTGTGCCAGAAGCCACCTGGGAAAAAGACAAAAACGTGCCGCTCACTCTTCATCTGTCCAAGTATAACTCAGGGTCCATTGGAGACCATCCCCAATACCACCCCGTCTCCATACAGTGAGGGAGAGACAGGAGCTGGGGACAGCCTATAAACACTGCCTTGTGATGCTGCTGACAGCAAGGGCAGGGTGACATAAAGGGACACCTCTGGGCTGGAGAGATGGCTCAGCAGTAAAAAGGCTTGTTGCTCCTTGCAGAGGACCTGAGTTAGGTCCCAATAATCACAACCACATGTAACTCTGGGTCCAGTGGATGCAACACCCTCTCTGGACAACCGCATGCACATACACACATACACAAAAATGAAAACAAAAAAAGCTTGGAAAGGGACACTTTAGTGCTGTGGGCTTGGAAAGGCCTCTCCAGGGTACCTTAGAGGTGGGAGATGGGATAGAGGGCCACATGCACCATACTGTGTGCCATGTGGGATCCAGGCAGGGTGGCCAGAAGCTGAGGGACAGGCTGGAAGAGGTGCAAAGAAGAGAGAAGGGAGGGGATCCCCAGAGACAGACTCCACCAGTCAGTCTCCATCTAGGAAACCAGTCTGGAGAACCCACTGCTGCTGCCAGTGCTCAAACCATGCTCAAACCTAGACTCCCCAGGGTGGTAATGTGTGCAGACAAGGCTGTGCACCTCAAGGGTCTGACTCTGACAAGTGCTTCGCTGCCGAAGCCGAGCTCTGCATGGCTCAGCCTCCCAGTACTGAGAACACTTGACTCAGCTCCTGCTGGATGCCCCAGCAGCTCCTGACATGTCTTCACATCCTAACTCATGCATCTGCGTTCTGGCTTCCCGTGCGCGCTGTGCCGAGAGCCCAGTTCCCAATGGAGCCCTGCACTCTGACGGTACTCAATGAGGGCCTGTGGCCACAGCAAAGACCAAAACTATGAACAGCCACCAGTGTGACTGCTGTCTTGAAGACCTACTCTGTGCCAGGTGCACACGGAGCCCTGGGGATTGTAGCTGGGGACATCTGGCCTGGCTAGGGAGGAAATCCCCAGCACAGCCTGAATGACGAGGACCCAACCACCTGACCCAGCAAGTGCTCAGCAGAACCAGTGGACGAGATGGTGACATGGCCTTAAACACCAGCGGGGCTGGGGTTAGCTAAGTGGGAGGCACATAGCTGGCATGTGTAAGGTCCTGGGTTTGTGTCTGAGCATAAAAGTAACAACACTCACATACTGCCATCTCAGATGTGTGTCCTGAGTCAGGTGACTCAAGCCCATGTCTTCTCCTCCTCCTAAGCCTGCGCTTCACTGTCCACCTCAGCACTGCTGTCAGCGTTCCGCCACCCAAGCCAGGTGTCTTGCCTGGCTCTTCCCATCTACAGCCCTGCAGGAGGTCTTTGCTACCTTCAGCACACAGTGTTCTGATGTACTGCTGCCAATCAATCTGTACTTCCTGTTGTGTGTCGTCATCCTCTTTAGCACGAAGAGACTAACATTTAACCACGTTTGTCTTTCCTCGGTAGTATGTATCCCCTGGGACAGGGTAACACCACACTGGGCTGGTCACCTCACTTCAATAGAGATCTCCTGGTGAGCGTGTTTCCAGTGAGACCTATGGCCTTCTGTTTTGTCACCTCAACAACAGGAGACCAGCGAAGACCTGGTGAGATGACCAGTGAGTCACCCTCATGGCTGGCTGCCTCCTGAGGTTCAAGGTCAAAGGTTGCAGGACAGTGGCTGGAGAAGCAGCTGAGCTGAGAGTTCAAAGCTCTGAGTGCAGGATGGAGGTGCCACACAGGCTGTGTGGTGCTGCGCAAGCTCCTGCACTGCGCCTGGGTGTCCTCTGTAGAGAACGGGACAACAGGCATCTGTCTTCTCTACAAGGGGACAGGGTCGACTGGATCAAACAAGCAGGTCAAATGTCTGCATGTCCAGTAGAGTGGGACGGCCCAGGCATGGCTGCAGAGTCAGTCCTAGGGCACTTACCCAGTGACCAACCTCCCCGCGGTCACAAGTGGCCTTCTCCTGGCTCAACTACCTGCTTTTCCTCTACAAGGAATGGTCAGTGGTGCAGGCCAACTTCAGCGTTTATAAAACAGCCTGTGGCTCCTTAGCAGATTTCACTCAGGGATTCGGCTGGGTCAGGGAAGCACCGAGACTGCATGAAGTATGGCTCCCAGGCTGGACAGAACTGACAGTGCAGGGCTAGGAGGGTGGACTCATGAAGGACGGCCATACTTACTGTTCTTGTTATTGAAGACCGACACGGCCAGGGCATGCTCCATGTCTCTGAGCTTGATTTCTTCCCTCTGCTTCCCACTTTTCCAGAAATCCAAAGCCACGTCTGTGATCCTTTCTGCCCCCGCATTGCTGCAGAAATAATTGCAGTGAGGAGGGGCTGCACTTTTCCCCAAAGCCCCCAGGTCCAGGAGCAAGGATCTCCCACCACGTCCCAGCCACAGCCTCACCTGAGGAAGATAAAGATGGCCTTCTGATAGGAGACCTCATCTACCACATCATAATAGTCTAGGAAAGGCTTGATGGCATCGATGAGACCTGCATGCATCTTGTCCATCTCGTCAAAGATGAAGACGGACCGAGCACAGGCGCTCACGTTGCCTCGAATCCACATCTGTAATTGGTCCTGGAGACAAGAGGGCCCAATTCAGAGCTCTAGTAGGTGCAATGCTCTCAGCTTAAGTTTCTTTGTTTTTGTGCAGCTCTACCCAGAGCCTCACTAGGGCTAAGCAGCCCTCTACCGGAGCCACACCCAGACCCTCAGGACAGCTTTACCACTAAGGTCAATGGCTGCACTTCTGGAGCACCGGGCTCTGAGCATTACACACATACACCTTTCCCTCACAATCACTTCGTGTATAAGAAGCATCACACCCATGCCAGGCCACAGGTGAGGACGCCGAGGGACAGAGCACTTCAGCAGCTTGTCTAGGACAAGATAATTAAGCTGGGGCAAACTGGGATCTCAATCCAGCCCTGCCCTATGCCAAAGCTCCAGGTTTGTGACACCGTGACCACACCGATGCTGTTGTCAGCCAGGCACCAGCTCTGTCCTCACAATGGCAATGTCACGTATGTCCTGTGATGACGATCTCTCGGTAAGAGACAGAAAGCTGCTATCATCTCATCCCTTCTTCCGCAGTCCAGCCTGGAGAAGCACTGACTCCCAGGTGGGAAACAGCGCACAGGGCTCCCTTAGGGAGTTTGAACTTGAGCACTCAGCATTCTGGGAGGCTTTTGGAAATCCATCTGCCTGGCCAGAAGAACACATTTGGAGATGGACTTAGTGACATGCATCTGTGACCCCAGCTGAGACAGAGCAAGAGTTCCAGGCCAGGGGTGGGAGGAAAGCTTACTGGGTAAAGCACCTGCCTTACAAGCACCCTTATGAGGAAGCCAGGTGTGGCAAACGCAGGATCTTTGGGGCTTGCCTAACTGGCAGCCCCAGGCTCAACGAGAGACCCTGTCTCAAAAAAAGTGGACAGTTTCTGAGGAACAGCACCAGAGATAGACCTATGGCCCCTATGCACACACATGCTCACAAGTACACAGACACACAAAATTTAAAAACAAAAACTAGGGCTGGAGAGATGGCTCAGAGGTTAGGAGCACTGACTGCTCTTCCAGAGGTCCTGAGTTCAATTCCCAGCACCCACATGGTAGCTCACAACCATCTGTAATGAGATCTGGCGCCCTCTTCTGTGTATATAAAACATAAATAAACCTTTAAAAAAAAAAAACTAAACTAATAATAATACAATAAAGCAGAGCACATGAGCAGCTGGCTCCAAAAAAAAAAAAAAAAAATCTTAAAATGACATCAGAGTCTCTCTCATGCTAGCCCAGTTACACACTAAGCCACCAAGATGAGACACACAGACCTCTTCAAACATTATCCTCATAAAACTGAGCCAAATTCTGCACAGTCTGTAGGTATTTCCACCCTCCTTCTGAAGTGAGGTGAAGAAATCAGCTATGCATTTTTCTGAA
The DNA here is from genome assembly GCA_902168425.1 of Peromyscus attwateri. Lineage (NCBI taxonomy): Eukaryota > Metazoa > Chordata > Mammalia > Rodentia > Cricetidae > Peromyscus > Peromyscus attwateri. The sequence goes on along the minus strand of CABHPP010096727.1, from coordinate 1,457 downwards.
GAACACACTAGCAGTTACATTGTACATCTGTTTGGGGTTCTTCCCTTGGCTCCTGTGACCACGGTTACAGTGTTCCACTTGTATCTAATGGAAGCAGCAAGTCTGCAGGTAGGGACTACCTTCCCCTTAGAGCAGTGACTACAGATTTAGAGTACAGATCAACCTGTGGGGCTCAACCCCTCGGGGTCAAATGACCCTTTCACAGAGACTACCTATCAGATATTTATGATTCATAACAGTAGCAAAATTACAGTTAGGAAGTAGCAACGAAATAATTTTATGGTTGGGGGTCACCACAACATGAGGAACTGTATTAAAAGGTTGCAACAGATTGGTGGTAGCATGCTCCTTTAATCCCAGCACTCGGGAGGCAGAGCCAGGCGGATCTCTGTGAGTTTGAGGCCAGCCTGGTCTACAGAGCGAGATCCAGGACAGGCACCAAAAACTACACAGAGAAACCCTGTCTCGAAAAACCAAAAAAAAAAGAAAAAAAAAAAAGGTCGCAGCATTAGGAAGGTTGAGAACCACTGCCTTGTAGGAACCTTCAGAGACCTGAAGTGGCCTGCTAACACCATGAGGCAACTGACCATTTACACAGAGCTGACTCAATTGTTCGAACCCAACAGACAAGGTTTGCCCAGTCTCCTACCAGAACAACAGACTGCAGGCCACTACATAAGACACCGTTCTAAGCACTGGTCCCTGGACACTTTAGACACCTCCCAAAAGCCACTGAGGAAATACTATTGGGCCCTTATTTTTTTTTTTTCTCCCTCCATTTGTCCTCCTCTCCTTCTCTGTTTTCAAACAGAGGCTCACTATGTAGCCCAGACTAGCCTCAAACATGTGATCCTCCTGCCTCAGCCTGCTGAAAATACAGGTGTGTAGAAAACACCCAGCTGATCACAGGCACAGAGATTAAACAACCTGCCCAAAGCCACACAGTTATGGTGACCTGGATGTTTAACAGAAGGTGGTGGTGGTGGTGGTGGTGGTGGGGTGCTTCACACAAGTGAGGGCGAAACACCATTCTGTATCAAAGAGCGTGCCTCTCAGAAAGGTTAGCAGACAGTTCCCACGCTGCACAGCTGGAGGGAGAGAGGGTTAGGACCTGATTCAGGTGTGGGCTGTTAACCAGAGATAAACTCCAAAAGCAGGTTGCAACAGCCGAGTCAAAGCAAACTTTAGACCTCCATGTTTCCTTTTCACAATGTGGGTGGGACCTGAAGACCCTGAAGCTGGATTTGATTATGTCCCCACTTGTCCACTGCCATGTGTTAACAAGCCTGGAGGTCACCCATACAACTTTGGTGGTCTAATTGCTCTATGTATCACAAACCCTTTGTAACGTACATATCCACTACCACTCCCGCTGCGGCGGGCAGGGCCAGGGTGTGGGCAAGTGCTCAACCCTGGGCTACCCGAGCCCTCGATGTTTTCCTTTGAAACACGCTCAC
>CABHPP010096726.1:0-25145 GCA_902168425.1 Peromyscus attwateri | reverse complement strand
GTGTGTGTGTGTGTGTATGTGTGTCTGTCTGTCTGTCTGTCTGTGTGGCGTATGTGCATGTGTTTCCTTGACCATACATGACTCAAACAGAAGTCAGAGGGAGGGGCCAGGGGTCCTCTTCTATCACTCTGCTTTGTCCCTTTGAGGCAGAGTCTCTTATTGAACCTGGGGGTCATGTTATTTCACCTAGGGCGGCAGCCAGCAAGTCTTTGCAGTCTCCCTGTCTCCGCTCCCCTCACTGAAGGAGTTGCAGGTGGGTGTGGGACAGTCCAGCTTTTTACATGTCTGCTGGAACCCAGACTCCTGTCCTCATGTGCCTGCAGCAAACACTTACAGACCGAGTCATCTTTCCATCCCGTCCCTCACTGTTTTAAAATTAGTAACTTGGTTGCATACTTTTATTTATTGGTTGGGTGTGTTTTTCTCTTCATCATGCTTTCCTTTAAAATTATTTCTAAAGTATTCTGGCTTTTTTTCATTATTCCAGAATTAGTTTTCAAAGCATTTTACTGAATAAAATAACATCTTGGTAGCATTTGCATTACATCAGTAGATTAACTGGAGATATCTGGCATCTTTGTAATGTTGAATTTTTCTTTTAAGGAACATGTTGTATATATGTCTCATCTATGCAAATTATCATTTGTTTTCCACTAGTTTTATTTTTAAAAATTATTCCAAAGTCATTTAGGAGTATGTTCCCTTCTATATTTTATGAGCACCCACACTACTGCACTTGCTTCCTACAGAAAATTCTTCTCTAAGTTTTCAGGCAACTTCCTTGCTGTAACATTCTGCACAGGCCAAAATCAGGCTGGGTTTTCTGTCTGCTCATCACTGACTGGGTGAAACTGAATCACAGTGAGGGTGAGACTGAGTCACAGTGAGCGTGTGACAGGGTGCCCTTTGCTCCTCCTGTCTGGAACACTTGGAAACGGACACTTTTCTTTCGGTTTCAGTTTTGGAAACAGCCCCTGAGCCCTGTGTGGGATGCTTAGCTTGTATTTTGCCAGCTTCCCGACCTGAAGCTGACAGTCTCTCGTTCCAACTATTTATCTCTCCCTCCCCTGTAAAGTCACTGAGTTTATAGTTCCTTGGACAGTGTGATGAGACCAAAATCCCCTTTATTTTTTTATTTTTTTTTTAAATCTTTTTATGTTTTTTTAATTAATTTATTTATTATGTATACAGTGTTCTGCTTGCATATATCCATTCAGGCCAGAAGAGGGCACCAGATCTCATTATAGATGGCTGTGAGCCACTATGTAGTTGCTGGGAATTGAATTCAGGACCTCTGGAAGAACAGCCAGTGCTCTTAACCTCTGAGCCATCTCTCCAGCCCCTCTTTTTGTAGTTTTACCTCATTTTTTTAAGCTCAAAAAGTTCAAAAGAAGTAAATTCTGGTATCAGACTTTCACTTCCACATATGAAGAAGCATTTTACCACCAAAACTTTTTGTAGTTAACAATTTTAGTTTAAACAAACGTATCTGCAACTTTCATTCTCAAGCTGGAGACCTTGTTAGTTACAGTAATATTTTAAACTGCACCATTTTTGATGTTAGCTCAGGTTTTTCTATGTTGCGTTGATTTTCCACGGATCTCAGCTGCGGATGCCTTGTGCTGGTTCTGGCGTTCGCGATTCTTAGCTTCTTGGTGGCTTCTGGAGCTTTTGAAACCATTCAGACTGCCTACTTTGCAGTCTACTAGGACACTACTTTCTGTGTCTCAGGTTCTTTCACCATATACATTAATAGACTCACACTTAACATTTACACTTTTTTACAAACTCACATATAATGTATTAACATCTACTTATTATTACTTTTTTTGTTTTTTTGTTTTTTTCGAGACAGGGTTTCTCTGTGTAGCTTTGTGCCTTTCCTGGAACTCACTCTGTAGACCAGGCTGGCCTCGAACTCACAGAGATCCGCCTGGCTCTGCCTCCCGAGTGCTGGGATTAAAGGTGTGCGCCACCACTGCTCAGCTATATTTCTTATTTACTTCTTATTTTCATCTTTTACAACTAGAATCTTTACTTATTAACTTCTTATATTTTTATTTAAACTTACATTTACAAATTCTTATTTAAACTTAATTTTAAACTAGCATCTTTACTTTTTACAAGCTTATTATTACATGTCTTAAGACTACCTTAGATACTTCTCGCAAGTTTATATTCTTAAAGGAACTCTATAGATATATTTTACAAACTTACATAGGGCTACCATTAGCATATATCTAACTTAGCAAACACCTAAAGATTTCTTAACACAGATCTAACAAGACAGAATAATTTCTACAAACTCACATATCTTATTTCATCTTTTTCTACTTCTTACTCTTTATTATCACCACTATCTCTATTAGAAAGATTCTCTTAACTAGACAGGAAGTAAGTACATCATTTCTAAAGTTTAGAGTTTATAGTCAGCTTTGCTATACTGTAGCAACGCCCGCGTTACTACCAGTTCACCATGTCCAAGCGAGGGGCTGAGGATTAAACAGAGAGACAAGACAGCGGGTCATTCATCTCAGTAGAATGCCCTTTTTTGAAGGAGGGAGGAGGCCTTAAATACAGACTTATAGTACAGCGGAAGAACCTGGGAGGGCAAAAGTAAGCTACAGATGTTTTACATTCTAGTACTACACCAATATGCAGGATATGCAAACGAGGAACCTTCGGTAAGCTGTTTAGGAGGAATGAAACCGGCAGGGAATTAGCATAGGGAGGACATCTGATCAAGGTCAGCAAGCAAGGCAACAACTCCCCAAGAACGGGGGCCAGGGCCCAACACTATACAACACTGGGATTTAGTGAGTGTTGTCATTACAGAATTGTGATACTTGTTGCTAGGAGACTGTAACATTCTAGGGACAAAGCCACACCCCAAAGTTGCCGAGTTCTTTCAGCCATTCTAGAACTGGCAGAGATGCACAGTCAGCGATAAACGGTTTTTAACTAGAGGCTGTCCCTTTACCCAAATTCATAATAGCTCCCCTAAGTGCTTCAATTCAGACAAACGTTTCTATTACAGCAGTATTTTTGGTTTATTCTACCAAAAAACTTCACTTCATACTGAGCGTGAAATTACCATATTTAGCTGCTGTAAAGCTCTTCACAAAAACTCTGCACAGCTATTAGATGATATAAAGTATTTTTCTAAAGGAGCTAGTAAAGCCAAAAGCAGCACAGCTCTGAACTCTATTTCCTCACTGTTTGCATTGACCAGTGACAAAACCTCAGAAACACTAATCAAGCCACTTTCATTCTGTTTCCTTTATAGGAATGTCATTGGAGCTGACCTTCCTTAGTTCCACACTCCTTACCAAACACTCCTGTAATCACCAAGCTTCATTCTCATCTTGTGAAAAAACAAAAACATGTCCTTGACCCCATATTAACACAGGATCAGTACCCTTCCATAATCCTGAGCAGGGATCTTTCCATTTCACTTGAGCAAAAGTTGCTTGGGTGCCACTGTGCCAAAATCTATCTGTGGCAGACTGCTCACAGACATCCATATTCAAAAAGTTCAGAAGAGCATGATTTAATACATTATGTGGTGATTGAGGGTAAATTTCTTCCTTTTTTATTTTTATTTTTGGAAGTTGTATTTTAAGACTGCTATGAGCCCTTTCTACAATACCTTGTCCCTGAGGATTATAAGGAATACCTGTTTTATGTACGATTTCCCATTGGGTACAAAATTGTTGAAATGCCTTACTGCTATATCCAGAACCATTATCAGTTTTAATAATTTTTGGTATACCCATATACGAAAAACACTTCAAGCAGTGCATAATTACATGTTTTGTAGCTTCCACAGGTTGTGCACTAGCCATTAAAAATCCTGAATAAGTGTCAATAGTCACAAGTACATATCTTAATTTGCCAAATTCTGCAATATGAGTAACATCCATTTGCTATAGATGATTAGGAAAAAGACCTCGAGGGTTTACCCCTCAGTGAGGGACAGGAAGATATTTTGGACATACCCCACATCGTTTAACTATTTGACGAGCTGCTTCTTTGGTAAGATTGAATTGCTTTCTTAAGCTTTTGCTATTTTGATGATGAAGAGCATGTGACTGTTGAGCCATTTCCACTTGGGATAATGCTACTCTCTTTGTTAGCTTATCAGCCATTGCATTACCCTCAGCTAAAGGACCAGGAAGATTGGAGTGAGCTCTAATATGGCCCACAAAGCATGGCAGCTTTCTATTGTGAATAGTGTCTTGAATTTGTTGAAACATTTTGACTTGATTGTTGCTAGTTCCAATATTTTCACCAAAACTGTTACTATTCAAAGGAGTCAAGAACATAGATGTTCTTTCATGAAACATATCCTTCATTAGCTTACTTTGAGAAAAAGCATTTTCAGGATTTAGTATTTTCACGTCATTAGCTTTAACTCCTGATGTTATCATTATTAGCAGCTGTAATATTTAGCATTGACTGCTTATAAAGAACTTTCAGGTGAAGCAACTGTTTTTTTAAGACAGCTTTTCTGAAGTTTGTTTCCATCTATAAAGCAGTCATTTCTTTTTTGAATACCTGTTTCCTTGTCTCCCTTATTAGATTTGCAAAGAAATCATTCATTGTAGGCTGTTTGTTTAAGAGGTAAAGAACTTTAATTTCCCATAAGTTTCTTCATATCTAAAACAATGTTCAGTGTATAAACTGCTTTCTCTTGTTTTCTTAAGGATTTTAAAGTGGCTTGTTTGCTCTTATAGGTAGCTTTTTGTCTGATCTGAGTTCTCAAGAGGTAAGATTAAGCTTTCTAGCATTGCTTTGAGAAGAAACTTCATTCTGAGCTGAAAAGTTTTCGGACAGTATCGCCATCTTTAGCTGAAATACTACATTTCCCAGAATTCATTTCTCTTCATCAGCTGACTGTTAAAGAGCTAGCTTTCGGACTTCATTTCCCATAATTCTTTTCGGGTCTGCAAGTCAACTTCTTATACTTCTACTGGACTTGCTTAGGAAATTTTTGCTTTTGCAACAAGAGATTTGAACCAAGAGTTTTAAGTTTTCAATTATGGGACATTGGGAGATTTCTGTTCTCTCCTCAGCTGGCTTTAACAGGTGTCTCTCCTTCATTTGACACCGGCCGGGATCAGAACCGCACCTGCCTCGTTAGCGTGCATTGAGGCTGGCATTCCTGATAGCAACTTTCCTCCGGGCTTGTGTTTGCCTTAGCCAGTCAGTGAAAAACAAAAACATTTACAACAGAGCTTTTCCATAGCTCCTTCAGAGACATTTTCTCCCACTGATCTTATTCTCATTTTGCTTGTTCCTTTCCCCCCAGATGCAGAGCTTCAGATATCTCAGGCTGCTCTGTTCCTCTGCTAGCTGCCTTTGGAGGTAGGGGCTTTTATTCCCCCCCACCCCCGCAACCCCAATCTGCCTCAAATTCTAGCAGCTTTTTCAGGTCATGCATTTTCTGGGGAGGATTATGTCCCTTCTCTGTTTCTTCAGAGTCTTTCTCCCAGACAGTTCCCAGTTTGGTCTCAATTTATACCCACTGCCCCAGAAACATTTCCCAAAGCCACAGTGACAGCTTTTTTGCTTCTCAAGGTAGGGGCTTTAGTCCGTTTCTGTTTTCAGGGTCTGTGTGGTTTGTGTATAGATTGAAAATCAAGCTTCTGCTTTTCTAACAGGGGAGGTTTTTGCCATCTCTAAACTCCCATTAGGACAGGTGTTTTTCCCTCAGGCCTTTCACCTGGCCCAGTCCCCCAGTGGGTTGCATTTGTTTGTCCTGCTCTCAGATAGAGCTTATCAACCTGAGGCAATCAACCCCTCAGGACTACACTCCCTCACCTCACCGGGAGTCAGTTGAAACAAAGCTTTTCTCAAAAAGATGCTTTCTCTGATAGAAAAGAAAGCTTTACCCTTGGATATTTCTCTTCTGCCCTGGCTGGGCTCTTTCCCCAGACAGCGTTCTTGACTTGGCAGTCCAACTGCAGATGCAGTTTGGCTTTATTGCTTTCCCAGAAAGGTCCTCTCTCTGATAGGAAAGCTTTTCTCAGATTTCTTTTTGCAGCTGTGGACCTATCAACCTGGGACTTGTAGGAAAACAGGGAAACTATGCTGTTCCTACTGGCTTTAGCTTTGTTTGTTCATTAGCAATCTTCCCCGGGGTCCTGCACCTTCCTGCCTCAGCTGTGCACTCCAGGAAGTTTGCAACTGCAGGAACCCTAGTATCCTCGAAATGCATTTCAACTCAGAGATGCTAGCCAGTTGCCTCTGGGTTGTTGGTCTGAAGCAAGGAAACAATGCTAAAAGAGTTTGCATTGCTTCAAGGGATCTTTGTATTAGGGCAGTTAGGAGTACCTTTCATTGATGCTTACTCAAACAAAACCCTTGATGCCTCAGCTCAGCTGCAACTGAAAAGCTTGGCTTTTTTGCTTTTCCCAGTAAACAGTTTCCTGCCCTATTGGGTTCTTTGTGGCTCTTCACCCTTACTCTCCCAAGCATTTCCCTCAGAGTACCCACTGTTTTTTACTAGCTTGAAGAGACAAAGCTTAGAAGAGGTTTATAGGAACTTGTCCCTGCCTTCTGCATTGCAGGGAGGATTTTTTTTTTTCTCGAGACAGGGTTTGTCTGTGTAGCTTTGCGCCTTTCCTGGAACTCACTCTGTAGCCCAGGTTGACCTCAAACTCACAGAGATCCACCTGGCTCTGCCTCCCCAGTGCTGGGATTAAAGGCGTGCACCACCACCACCCCGCCTGCAGGGAGGATTTTTAAAGCTTGAAAGAAAATTTAGAGAGGTTTTGCTGTCTTAAGAGGTGTGTTGTGGGCTGGAGAGATGGCTCAGAGGTTAAGAGCACTGGGAGCACTGGCTGCTCTTCCAAAGGTCCTGAGTTCAATTCCCAGCAACCACATGGTGGCTCACAACCATCTGTAATGAGACGTGGTGCCCTCTTCTGGCCTGCAGGGATACGTGCAGACAGAACACTGTATACATAATAAATAAAAAAAAAAAAGGGGGTGTGTTGTTTTTCCTTAGAACTAATCACAGGTGGTCCCCATACTAAAATCTTAAGGTGATTCTAATTTTTGTCCTTCTGAGAGAGAAAAAGGCTTTAGTTTTAAAGGTTTTTTTTTTTTTTTTGAGAGAGAGAGCTTTTAGTTTGAGAGACAAAGATTAAGGCTTTTTAGAAAGATTTTTTTCCCCAAAATTTCCAAGGAAAGCTTTTAGTTTAAGAGAAAGATTTTTTTTTTCCAACAGAGAAAGACTAACTTTCCCCAAAACTTCTGAACTTCAAACTTTTTGGCTTTTTACCCTCCCACCCCCCTGCATTTTTGCCTCAGGGAGAAAACACTTTCTCCTGTCCAGCTGTCCCCAGGTCAAAAGCTTCCATAGGAAACTGTTTCTTCCCCATAAGCTCAAAGAAGAGCTTTTTTTACTACCTATAAAGCTCAAAGAAAGATTTTTCCCCCAGTTTGCATTCATAGCCTCCAAAGTTAGAAAACTGAAGAGTTTTTCTACCTAGTTGCCTTACTTATTTTTTTCTACACTATCTTACACTTCTAAGTTTTTCCTACATTTCTACACTATATCTTACTTATTTTTCACAGATAGAAATTGAGAAAGGGATAGAAGATAGAAAATTTTGACAGAAGAGAATTTTGCGCGGCAGCATCCGGCATCCTTCCAGTCCGTTTTTCCTTTTTGAGGATAAAACCCCTGTCCCTTAGTAATATATGTGTATATATATATATATATATATATATATATATATATATATATATATACCATAACACCGGGCATGCCCCTTTTTCCATTTGCAGGGCTGACTCAGCACTTTTGCCAAAAACTCTGTAACAAAACTATTATTTTCCTTTGTCTTTAGTCCCCATTACTTTGTCTTTAGTCCCTGTTCATCTGTCTGTAGTCCCTATTTTTTTTCTATTGTCTTTAGTCCCTGTTTGGGCGCCATTCTGCAGGGCATTTACCCACCAACCCCACAGTTCCCCAGAGTTTTCTTGAGTGCAAGCAGCAGGAAATATTAGATAGAAGGATTTAGATTGTGGAGATAAACAGATAGAAAATACAGGATAGCCTCGAGAGGGCCTGGAACCTATTCCAATGGGCCTTGACTGTCTCTGCCTCAGGGTATTTATAGAGCAAAAGACCTCCTCCCCCAACATAGCCAAGTGCAGACCATCTCAGACACCTGCACTCAGGCCCATGGTCCTAATCATCCTCTCTATGCAGCCGTGAGGAACCTGAAAACGGGCTCCCACACTATATTTGTGTACCAAGCAAAACGCAAGTGGAAAGCAGATTACCAAAATAGGGAGTAAACAACATGTCAGGCCTCAATCAAATTTTGACTGTCAATCATTCGGCTATATCAACCATAGTAATAGTCACTGAGAACTCATTATGAGCCAGACACAGTAACTACAATGTTATCCCCATTTTCAGATGCAAGGAAACTGAAGTGCAGAAGGGGTCAGTCCACAGGAAACAAAGGGAAATGTCACACGCTAAAAACAAACCATCCATCTTGTTAACAGTTAAATATGTAAAGGCAGGTTGGTAAGAAATTTTTATATGGAATGCATTTAAACCCTTGTGTATTTTTCAATTTTATATAATACCTTTATTCTGTGTGTGTGTGTGTGTGTGTGTGTGTGTGTGTGATATGTGTGTGTCTGGGGATTGAAGTCAGGTCATCAAACCTTGGCATCAAGCACTTTTACCTGTTGAGGAATCTCATATAGCCCAGACTGGTCTCAAACTCAACATTTGACCCAAATTGCCCTTAAATTCCCGATCTTTTTGCCTCAACCTCCTACGTTCTGGGATTATGGGCTTGAACTTCCATATCCACTTTATGCATTTGTTTCGTTAATAATAAAAACACAGGTTGAAGAATGCAGTGGTTAAACTGCATTATACCCAGTCTTTTTCTTTCTTGGATTTTGTCAAATTTCCCATTATATTTCAAAGAGTGTTGGTATTTATTCAAAGAGATTATTTATTAAATCCATTTGCAGTCAGATTTAAATGCTAGAGTGACATGCTGAATTTAGAGCAAAAACTGAGCCCAGTGGAGTAACATCATTTTTAAAAAACCAACTATGTTTATTCCATTTCTATAATGCCATCTTACATACAGCTAGAATATTTCTTGGAGAATGGGTAATAAATTCAAGCCGAAGAGTTTCAGGGTCTAATTCAAATATGCATTCGTTCAAAATCCCCTTGGAGAAAGCCATTGCCTGGTTTGGTTGTGACTTATGTTTCTGACTCTGTGTTTCACTAGTCAGGAAGCTGTTAATCTTCCCTTGTGATACTGTGTGTGTACATGGATACTCGCTGATAGAAGTCACAGTTTGTTTAAGTATCAGTTTATTACTTCAAAGAACATATCTAAAAGTTAAATGTGGCACATATACTTTCCTGACTTTGTGCCTTAAAGAGCAAAACCCAGAGAAAGTTCGATACAGCATTATCAAGAAGTGTGCATTAGTCATTCGTAGCTAATTCTTTCCCCAGTGGTTGAGGCTGTTTGAAACCCCTCTGGAAATGTGAGTCAACAGAAGAGACCTTCCTTCCTCAGCGTACCATCGCCAGCCTCTTTGTCATGCTCCTTTTCCTTTATTTATGTTTATATTCTTCATGTATACTATAAAAATGTTCATTTAAAAGCTATCCCCCAAGGGGCTGGAGAGATGGTTCATTGGTTAAGAGCGTATCCTGCGTGCGCACAAGATTGGGGTTCAGTTTCCAGCACCCACCACTGCCTATCACCCTTCAAGTGCAAGGGGCCTCCAGGAGGATGGCGCAGCTATGAAAAGATCTAAGGAAAAAGCAACGTTACCTGTCTGCTTCTCTTTCTCCCTGAGCCAGTGCACCTACTTCTGCTCCATCCTCTGGTGTCATCAGACTCCAGCTTCTTCGGCCTTCCAATGTGGACCAAATACCAGAGACCCTTGAGGGATCTTCCGGGTCTCCATTCCTGTTTTGGGACTGTTGAAGTGTCCAGCTTCATGCGCTGAGCAGCTTCTCAACCTCTCCAGCATGTATATGCCCACTGTTGGACTAAGACCCTATCATATAAGCGGATCTAATAGATCCCCATTTATAATGTGTATGGGTGTACACATGTGCACGCAGACACGTGCAGGCGCAATTGCTTTTGTTCCTCTAAAGAACCTGTGTAATAGCTGGAGGTAAGATACTCATATTTAATTAGTGGAACCAACCATATATGCCAAGAGAAATATTTATTGGAGCATGCAATAAGGATATAGTCAATGTACAATGTTCCAAAGTAGCTCTTAAGTAAATAAAATGAGAGAATGGGTAGGTTGGTGAACTAGTTGAAGAGAATTCATCAAACAATGAAAGAAACCTAGAGAAAGATGACTAGGTTACAGTGCAAAAGCTGATTAACTTTCTACTGGGCTATTAAACTGCATTTTCAGTTGATCTATTATACTAGAGAGAACGTGCCTGCCTCGTTAACAGATAAATATGTACAAAATTTCACACCTAATAAACATTGGACCTTGGCCTTTAGTAATAGATAGTAAAATAAATAAAGGCATTGAAAACTTATGGAAAATGAAATAATCCTTAGCTGGGCAAATCCCTCTAGTGAGGTGACTGAGGCAAGAGGAGACAAGCAAATCCAAACCCAGCCTGGGCCAGGTGGGCTGGACTGTCCTGGTGTTCCAGTCTCTACTGCTCAAACTGTGTTCCACAAACTAAGACCAGGCTCTTATTGAGTCTTCTACTGGAAGAGTCCACTTGGTACCCCTCTTCAACCAATAGCATTTATTTTTAATATAGCATGAATATTGAGTTTGGGGAGCTTCATCTAAAGCTCATGAGAATGTAAAATAATGAAATCAATTCGACAATTCCTCAAAAAGTGAAACATACAGTTGCTATACAACCCATCACTTCCTTTCCTCTATAAGAAAACATGTCACTCAAGCTTTTGCGTGAATTCTTATGGAAACATCACCCAGAATAAACCTATCCTGAGACAACCCAAATATTTATCAACTAATAAATGGATCAACAACTGTTATATCATGGGATGGGATGGAATAAAACCAATGAGCTAATGATACTTGTCACAACACAGATGAACCTGAAAGCATGGTGCTAAGTAATAAGACACACAAAGCACCGTGGATAGTATGATTCCATGAGTATGAAATGAGCAGACTCAGGAGATCTGCAGGGGTAGGAATGAAGTTATGTGTTGCCAGGGATTGGATGCAAGAGTAGAGAAAATGAGAAATAACTACTAAAGAATTTGGGGTTCCTTGGGGAAATGACAAAAAATGTCTTAACATTAATTTTAGTGACGGTTACACAACACTGTGAATATTTCCTCACAGTCACTAAGTCGTACACTTTAAATAGATAACTTGGGGGGGAGGGTAGAGAGATGGCTCAGTGGTTAGAAAGCATCGGCTGCAGCTGATTTTCCAGAGAAATGGATTAATTCCCAGCACCCGCATGGAGGCTCACAAGTGTTTATAACTCCAGTCCCAGGAGCTCTGAGGCCTACTTCTGCCCTCCATGGGAGCCTCATACACATGGCACACAGACACATATGCAGGCAAAACACCCATACATATAAAACAGATAATAATCAAAATGATTTTTAAAACAGATGACTTATATGTCAATATTACTAAATTATTCTGTCTGGTGTTTTTGAGTTCTTTGAGTTTTGAATCCCTAGTTTTTTTGAGACAGAGTCTGGTATGTAACCCAGGCTAACCTCAGACTCACAATGATCCTCCTGCCTCAAAATCTGAAGTATTAGGATTGCCCAGTCCACCAGCTTTCAATGGAAAGTGCCCGTAAACCTAATTACTCAGAATTTAGAAAAGCAAATATACTCCTACTACCCTACAACAGGGTGCTGATTTGCACTTTGTAGAAGTAGGTAACAACAATAATTTTTGATTTATTCAAATTCTTCCCCCAAAGACATATCTATTTGTAAAGCAATCCATCACAAATACTTTTGAGAAATTTGTCATTGAGTTAGGTCATGTGGAGCACACAGATCTATCCAAGATGTGTTCCTTGCCCTCGAAGAGCTCAGCATAGCTGGAGAACATAAAAACACAGTCTTTACATTTTTGTCTTGTTTTGTTTGTTTGTTTTTTGTTTTTCGAGACAGGGTTTCTCTGTGCAGCTTTGTGCCTTTCCTGGAACTCACTCTGTAGCCCAGGCTGGCCTTGAACTCACAGAGATCCGTCTGCCTCTGCCTCCCGAGTGCTGGGATTAAAGGCGTACACCACCACTGCCCAGTCAGTCTTTACATTTTAATGACCCTAAATTGCTTGTGATGGAGTAATGTCTAATCTAACCCTTAGTCTGCTACAAGTCAGAATAGATTGCAGCATGAAGGGCCTGGGCAGCTCTGAGATGTCATCACAGAGGATTTGCCACTAAACCCTGGAGTGTTAGAAAAAAACAAAAAGGATGCTCTCTCTGCAGGTGGAAGGAAGCTGGTCTCTAGGCCAGGGACCAATATCAGCAAAAGCAGAGGGGCAGAACATCTCAAGCACTTAATTTTAGAGTAATGACTTCAGAGTCTCATAAATTGTATGTTAAGATAATTACATGGCAAATGTATTTTGCCTTTCTCAGTCACTTTTTAGACTAATTATACACTTTAGTTTATATGTTTCCCATTTCAAAATTTGTAATGTAGACAATAGATGAGGAGATAAGCATGGTAGCTCTGTAAGGAAGAAAATATATAAGGATATAATATTTGGGATATTTAATGTGAACAGAGAGAACATGATTCTTATAAAAATCAAGAGTTAAGCCATTCCATAGCCCCTGTTTAATAAGACATGAGTTCAGCGGTGCTGTCTCATTTCTCCTGATGGCAGAAATTTGCATAGTGTAAGCTGTTATAATCTACTTGCTCATTACTTTCAGGAGTGAGTATGTGTGTTCATGCACCCAGAAGCTTATCTGGCAAATGTTATCAGTCATGGAAAGACTAATACACAATTAACAATCTCCCTAAGTTACCAATCCTATTCTGTGTTCAGTACATGAAATTGCTTTTCACAAGTAAATATGTTTGTATTGAAAACATATTTCTTTTTTGAAAATATGATGTAATTTCACTCTGAGGAGATGGTTGATTTATTTCAAAAAATCTTTAACTTTCAGTTAAATGTCCAGGTCACTTTGAGGCCACTTAAAAGCACCTGAATAAAACAGCTCACAGTTTAATTAAGTTTACATGTTCCAGGTGGGGTGGCAATTGGTTCTATGCCACAATTGTGACTAGAATTTTTCCACACAATAAATAAAAACACAATTTTATTCGATATATCAATCTCTTTAATAGTCAGTTTAATGTACTTAGTTGTATGGCTAGACAATCAAAGACAGGACTGTTATGCTTAGAGCTACAGGTTACAAGAGGCATAGTCCTACGTTCCAGTTGCATTGTCTGATACATTAGAAAATAGACTCATATGGAAGTTTATTATTTATTTGTTTTCATCTATAAACTAAGATTCCTGAAACTGAGGGATTAACAGAGATACAGTCCCCTTAACATGAATGATTTTTCTCCTTAACTGAAGGACTACACCACAACATCAAGAGTCCATGAAACACCTAATGTAGTAGCATATACAGTCTGTGACAGAGATGAGTCATTACTTCAAGAAAAGAAAGTCTGTTGAGGATGTAGCACAGCTGGAGGAGCACTCACCTGACATGCACGGAGCTCTGGATTCTGTCCCCAGCACCATGGAAACTGAGGATGGTTGTTAATTCCTGTTATCCTAGTACTAGAGGAAATTTAGGGCTATCCATGGCAACACATAGTGAGTTCAAGGCCCACCTGAGTTACACAAGAACCTGTATCAAAAATAGGAAAGGGGGAGGAAGGGAGAGAGGGAGGGAGGGAGGGAAAAAGAAAGGGATGGAGGGAGAAAGGAAGGAAGGAAGGAAAGAAGGAAGGAAGGAAGGAAGGAAGGAAGGAAGGAAGGTAGGAAGGAAGGAAGGCAGGCAGGCTGGCCTTGCATTTTGTTTCCATGGACAATATAGCCACAGAGTGCTTTGTTTGGAATATTTTCTGCTACTCTTTGAAGGCAACAGTTCCGTATTTAAACAGCATTTTAAGCCTCACTCTTTTAAAGGACATTCTAGGAAGCAGTATTTGTGCTGGGATACTGTTCTAAGTTTTGAGACTGTCGTCTTTCCAATTTACATCCATCTAAAACAGGAAGAGCAGCTTTGGCACATTTAGCTGAAGCAGAAACCATATGCTCAGCAGTGAGTTTCCTCGTTTATGCTTTACTTTAGCTTTTAGGCACACAGCCTCCTTTAATCCTAGTAGTCAGTGGGTATGGACCTGCTCATTTATAGTATAGCATCCTGCAAGCCATACCTGCATCATTTAGTTCATTTTGAGTCTCACTGTAGAAGGAAGAGAAATACAACTAAGTTTCAAACAGACGAAGTACGTTCTATTGGATCTAAGAGTGGTTCTGGTGTCCCAGCAACTCTAAGAACTGAATGCCAAAAGCTGGCAACCCTTGATCTCTTCTCTGGTGTTCCGCCACTGAGCATGACTCAGCCTTTCTCTCCTGTGCCTTCCATTGCTCTTCCTGTGCCCAACTTTCTCTTGAACGTCACTCAGTCCAAGTCATTGAAAGTATGTTTCTGATTGGTTTCGCGGCTAGAATCCAGTGTAATCATCCTTGACATCCTGGACCCTCAGTCCACACCTGCTAATAGGCCAAGCCACACTTCCAGGAAGAACACAGGCTACTACACAGATGACCATCTGGGGCTAGAAAGGGAGTGCAGGGTAATGCGATATAACTTTATATACTATTCCTATGTACAATTTCTACCCAAATTGATCTGGCATTTTCATTAGGATGCACAGAGCCAAGTTGAGGCTTCTTTCATAATTAATTGATCTAAACCTTTCACAAGTGCCATACTGTGACAGACCAAGGCCAGATGAGTCACCCAGCATAAAGGTGACAAAGGCTTGACAAAATAAAATTCATGATCCTAAATTGGACCCTGACCCTGGAAAAAGATGCACTAAAGGACATTACTGGACCTAATAGCAAAAGCATAAAAGGACTATATGAATTATTATATTTATGTTAAGTTTCTTAATTTTAATGACTCTATAATATTCATTCATGAAAGAGAACATAGCCTTTTACTATCAGGAAACCATCAATGAAAAATTTAGAATGGACTCTTCTCAGATCACTTTATAATCATAAATATAAATATAACATGTATATGTAATATTAACATAATATTTAACATGTATATGCATGTTTTATAAACCATCTTATCATATGTTTATGTTTATATAGTATACCTACTATGTGCATAAATGTAGATATATATGTGTTCAATATAAATATAATTAACACATAGGTAAAGTGAGAAAATTAGAAGAAAGGTGAAGGTTATATATCCAATATGCATTATTCATGGTTGGTGGATATCATGAATATTCTGTCAGAAACAAAAATTAATATGTTTGTATCTCTCCATAATTTTAAAATTTACTGGACTAATAATAAACTCACAAGCTACAATAGTTCCATTGACTGCAATTTACCAGTAATCATATTTTTCTTGATAGTGAGGCCACTAGCAATCTTTTTTTTTTTTTTTTTTTTGAGACAGGGTTTCTCTGTGCAGCTTTGCGCCTTTCCTGGAGCTCACTTGGTAGCCCAGGCTGGCCTCGAACTCACAGAGATCCGCCTGCCTCTGCCTCCCGAGTGCTGGGATTAAAGGCGTGCACCACCAACGCCCGGCAAGCCACTAGCAATCTTAATAACTAAAATTAACTCATGCATTACACTGTACACCGTAGTGTGTGTGTGTGTGTGTGTGTGTGTGTGTGTGGAGGGGGTAGAAGACAAAGACAGAGAGAACAGACAGATGGAGGGGGTGTGCATGGGCTAAGGTTAAAGAGGTCTGATATTGTGGTGGTTTGAATAAGAACAACCCCTATAGGCTAATATAGTTGAATGTTGGTTTCCATTTGGAGAATTGTTGGGAAAAACTAGGAGGGCTGGCCTTGTTGGAGGTGTGTTGAGGGGGGATGGGAGCTTTGAGGTTTCAAAGGCCCATACCACTGCCCACCCTGCCTCCAACTTCCCAAGAAGATGTAAGCTCTCAGGTGCTGCTCCAGCGCCATATCTTCCTACCTGCTGCCACGCTCCCCACCATGATGGTCATGGATTCACCCTCTGACACTGTAAGTGAGCCCTCATATGAAATTCTTTCTTTTATAAGTTGTCTTGGTCATGGCATCTCTTCACAGCAATAGAAAAATAACTAAGACACGTGTCCAAAGAAACCTCACTGAAGGCAGAAGCAGAGATCTAGTAAAGATGTAAAAGGATTGGACTGGTGAGACGATGAGGTGGGTAAAGTGCTGTCTCTGCAGGCTTACGGACTGAGTTTAGAGTCCCAACACACACACACACACACACACACACACACACACATACACATACACACACGCACACACATATACACACACATACACACATGCACACACACACATGCACACACACATATACACATACATACACATACACACACATGCATGCATACACACACATACACACACACACAAAGCAGACAAATAAATAAATGAAACAAAGAAAGTCACTGAAGGTGGTTGATGACAGTAATCCCCCCAGTGCCTAGATGCCAACATTCAGGACTGTGAATGGAGACAGGGCATAGGAATGATCAGGATGGACAGTCAGACTGAAAGGTAGACTGAAAAGACAGACAGGTGAGCAGAAAGTCGAGTGGGTGGCATCAATCAGGGAGCTGTGTGGAACTGAAGCCCCAGGTGCAGTCAAGAGCTCTCTAACTGCTCATCCCTTGCACATGTGCCCAATGGTGAACTGGCAGGGGAAAGCAGCCACCACCACCACACTCTTGGGAGTGCCACCTTTTATCTTACATGACCCAAGTAAGAGGTTACATCCTTGCTCTGGTAGATTTGATAAGTTCATTGACCTGGTTTTTCTGGTAAAGTTTTAATGCACTAATGTGTCCGTGTGTTCCCAATCTACTTTAACAAGCAGACAAGGAAGTTATCAGAAGGTTCATGCCAGGCAGGCACATGCAGGAAGCCACGGTGTTACACGACATGCAGGAGGAACTGGGAACAGGACAGTAACTTAGAGAGGGCACCGAAGCTTAGGGGAGGGTGGGAGCTTAGAGCTGTGTACCGCTTATTCCACGCAGTGGGTCTGGCTACAGCTTGCATCAAAGGATTTTGTGTTTTAGTTTTGTTTTGTGTTCGAGATCTTCTTTCACCTTTTCTGTAAGTTTAAAGTTGTTCGAAAATTAAAAGAGAGAAGAAAAATTATATTGAGCCATATACAAGGGAACCCCAAAGGTGGGGGGTTCATGATTAAAGTGCGTCTCAGTTATGTATAATTGAGCGCAAAGAGAGAGAAGACAGAGAATTGGGCAGGACAATTATATAAATAAGTCCTGGTCAAATTTTTAAAGCTGGCTCTGGAGATTTGTACTCCCAGCTACTCAGGAGGCTGAGGCAGGAGGATCACTGATTCAAGTCCATTCCTAAAGTCTAGAATGAGTTCAAAGCTAGCCTGAGCAACTTACCTAGGCCTGTCTCAAAATAAATGCATTTTCAAGGCTGAGGGTAAATCTCAGTGGTAGAGCACTTACCTGGCTTACGCAGAGCCATAGGTCCAATCCCTAACACCATATAAAAACGATGATTTTTCAAATTTAATGAATGAGATTTATATATGTGAAAATGTTAGCAAGTAAGCAGAATAAAAAATACAAAGAGGCTCATGCCGAGGTTTCATATCAATGCCAAATATGGAGGGTTCACAGAATGCTATCATTAGATACATGTTTGGTAACTCTAATTATATTGGTTTCCTAGGGCTTCCATAACTAATGCAAACTAGAAACACATTTTCTCATAGTTCCAGAGGCCAGAAGTCAGTATCTGAGGCACAGCCATGCTCCCAGGAAAGCTCCAGGGACAGTCGTCCCTTGGTGCTTCCTAATTTTGCCTGGGGCCAGCAATCCTTCATGGTCCTTGCCTTTCAGTTTGAGTCATTCTAGTCTCTGCCTCCATGACCACATGGCAGTCTTTCTTCTGCACTTTTGTCTCTTTATCTCAAAATCTCCTTTTCCTTCCTCATAAGAGTGCTAGCCACTGACGTGGGGCCCGACTCTAATCCAGCATGACTGCATCTTGACTTGATTACATCTGCAAAAAACTCCAGATCTGCAGAATTCCAAATAAGGTCACACTGACCGACACTAAGGATTGGAATCTGAACATATCTTTTTAGGGACACAGCTCAACTCACTACAGGATGTGGAAGATCGTGATTATTCTAAAAGGGGACACGCTGCCTCCTTGTCTTTGGCTATAGGGTAGACTACTAACAAATCAGGCACAGGATCAAATTGTGGGTTCCAAATGCTGAATTAGAAGTCCCAGCAATTATCCCATGTCAAACCAAAGTCCTGATAAAGGAGTGGGACCCCAAGACCTAGGACAGGAACAACCCAATTTCTGGCCCTACAGGCTTAAAATTTTTACTTTAATTGTCTCTATGTGGGCGAGTGTCTACATATATGTCTTTGTACCACCTATGTGCCTGGTGCTCACAAAGGCCAGGAGAGGGTGTCAGAATTCCTGGGATGGTAGTTACAGACAGTTGTGATCTGCCATGTGGGTGCTGGAAATCCAGCCCAGGTCCTCTGGAAGAACAGCTAAAGGAACTATTTTTATTATTATTATTATTATTATTATTATTATTATTATTATTATTATTATCATTGCTGTTTGATAACTCTTAGCCATTGAGCTATTCTCCAGCTCCTGGGCCTAAAGATGGTGAAGTAGGTTATCTGGACACCCTGAGCTGCATAACTGCTACCTCCAGCTGCAGTACAGCTGCCTTTCCCTGCTTGAGGATGAAAGATAGTAAACCAGAATGGGGAGCACGGGATTTGCTTTCAGACTTGTATTTTACTAGCCTGTTCTAACTGGCATGCTCTCAATAGAAACAAATGGATCTCTGTGAGTTTGAGGCCAGCCTGGTCTACATAGTGAGTTCTAGGACAACTGAGGCTACATAGAGAGATTCTATCCCAAAACAACAAAAAAAATCAACAACAACAAAATTATAATTTCAAGACTAGAGCAGAGGACAATCATTGGTCACAATGGGAAAACACTATTTCCTCACCCAATTTCCAAACCTAAGTCAGTTCTCATAACTATTCCCCATCAATTGAAGGTGAAGCCAGGGATTCTTCAGGGAAAAATTTTTCAGTGCTATAGCAAGGACTTAACTAGTCATTTTTTTCATGATCTTTCATCAAAGGGGAGTGTGTGTTCACTTACTCCAGTAATTCTGTACAGATGTGAAGGAACATAGCCCTCTATGTCTTTAAGACTCTACCCCTGTTTCTCAGGATTTATACAGCCATTACTAAGATTATGCCCAATTAGGGCCTAGAAGGAACAAATTACTTACTGTGTCACAGGACCTAGCTACTATATACAGACAGGAACTGTGAGGACATGTCTGAAACAGGACCTAGAATAATATAAGATATGCTTTTTAACTTTAGGGTACTTTCCGGAGACTCAGTAAATAATGTCTTAGCAAGGACTGCTGAGGCCAGACTCTAATACATTAGTGGAACGGTTCCTTAAAATATAGGGGAAGGGGTGAGATGATAAAGCAAGATGTGGAAACTGTCGTATGACAGATTATGAACGAAGTTATGACTACTTCAGAGTATGAAGGAAAGGAAAGATAGATAGATACAGGGGTGAGCACAAGAGAACGTTGTCAGAACCAGAGGCGCCACCAGCTGAACACTGAAGGAGGTAAGGTTCTCTTCTTGCTTCATCAACAACGGATGCACTATTGAGGGGAAACCGGCTGTCAGGTAGCCGCTGTGACAGCTCTTCTTTTAGATCAGAGCTCAGCAAAGACCACTATGGAACTGAGCTCCATGTTATCAAATAGGAATAATAATTTTGAGGCTTCCTAGTGAGACCTTACTCAGGGTCAGAGAATCTGAGCTTGCTTTACCCAGCAGGGCAGCATAATAGGGCGGTTTGGCCAGGGGTGTGTTTACCAGGTGTTTGAAATGGTCCACACTTGGCTGTACGATGTGCTTTGATCTTGCAAGGGGGAGGCCTTTTGCCTCTCCCCTTGGTATATTATAAAAAGCCCTTTTGAATAAATGCTTGGGATGTCTGGGTATTGAGCCAGGCCCTTGTAAAGCTATCTTGTGTCTCTGTCTTTCTCCTCTTCATCTAGATCTATCTTTCCACCGAATTTTTCCTCATCCCCCCCCCCCCACAAGAACCCTTTGAAAGGCAGGAGCAGGTCGGAGCTGGACTCTGGCAGACTCCCACACTACCTGTGTCGCATTGTTTATTGAAGGGAAGTTCTGGCCCCTCAACAAAGGAATTTTCAATGTCACAGCAATCATCTGTACAGTTATTTTCAAATCCTCACACCAAAAGAACATGTGTAAGTAACTTTATGCTGCCAAAACCAGAACTTCCATGTCTTTGAAGAGCTCTTAGACATAAGGCCTGGCATGAATTATTAGGAATCCAAAATATCATGGGCAGCCAGTTAGAGAAAAGGCAGTCCATGGTAAGTTGATTCCTGGTTGCTGCCTAGTTTACATTGGTCCCAATGAATCTATGGAATGATCCACACTTATTTCACCAGTCCCTGAATGCTTAATCAAACTGGGTGTGTTTAGGGGGCTGGTAGATCAGGTGAGTTTTAAATTGGTTCCTTGACTTGAGGAGTAAAATTATATAAAATATAGTACAAAATGTTTTTTAGGCCCTTGAAACCCCCTTTATTGCATATAAGACAAACAATTAGAAATAGTACCTCATTGGAGATGGAATGGCAATGACTAGTGTCTCCCTTGAAAGCATAAAAGATTTAGGGACACGGGTCTCATCATAACTCTATCCAGTTCATCACCTTTGTCCTTTCTAAACTACATACATCATGATGGATGGTGGTAGAGTGTACCATTTTTATGGGGGTTGGGCAGGACATCAGAATCTCCACCTGACCTGAAGCATGGTGTAGTTCCAAGGAACCTCCATCATCTGTACATTTTACTGAATGCTTCAACAAGCCATGGTATGTGACAGAATCACTGGAGCCAAAGATCAAGAAGTGACATATGCGTACTAGATGGACAGATGCATATGATCCCTTCAAAAGTCCAAGGTTCTGCAACACCAACCAGTGAAGGACAAGTATCACATATTTCAACTAAGATTGAAGCAAAATTGTAGGTCAACCTCTTTATATTTTGGAAAACACATATCCCATATGAAAGTATTACCTCAACTCTTCACTGGATAAACTAGGAAACTGCCAGTTGCTGCTGGGCCCAGAAAGAGAAATGGTTCAGTGGCATTTCAGCCTGTGGACTCAGGAATGACATCTTCCAGAACATGCACCTAAACTAATCTCATCATATTTGAGATGTTAGCAGGAGACTGGGATGCTGTGTGGAGCCTCTGTAAACTCCACAGCAGCCTTCCAACAAAAGCAGACAGAAAACAATGTTGAAATAGCTCCAACTCTTCACCCCTAAAATAAATTTGTTCTCCACACTTTCCATGGACTCCCCATGAGTCTCTAATGAGATTAAAATCTAGATGCTGTGAGACCTAGCATGCAAACAAACACTGTTTTCTCTTTCACCCCTTACTACATCACTGTGGTATTTTTCTTCCCTTACTAAATAAACTACTTGATTAAGCCATATTGACATTGCTCATAGGTCAAAAATGGTTACAGACTTTTAATTTCATGTTTTGCCTTAACACTTGAACTTGAAATCTTTATGGAGGGTCTGCTTCAGGGAACACCCATACTAAAAGTTTTCATCAACTCTTTGTTTTGTATAGATGAAATCATTCTGCTTGTGTCCTGTAGTATTTCTTGTTTGGGGCTCAACACATACTTTTGAAATTCACATATTATAAAACATATAACTATAGTTAAATTACTTTATTTATGTATGACATACTCCATTGTTTGAATAATCCATATTTTATAAATTGTTCTATTAGTGGGCAGATGACTTATCTCTAGTATGGATCTAATATAAAACATGGAGCGAATAAACCCTAGTGGCTGCATATTGTACATTTGCCCACAACTGTTTCCTACAGTATATTCTTTAGCATAGAACTGCTGAAGTATAGCATGTATTCTATTCTGTCTGTTCCTTAAAGAATATTCAAATGGTGAAAAGACATCCTTCCAAGGATGACTTTGCACTGTGTTCAACATCCTCCTAATCTCCAGTTTCCACATAGTATACCTCCTGTGCATGAAACTTAGTACTATGCACCAGACACTCCCTTAGAGCAGGAGGGAGGGCAGAGGTGTGGTTCTTTTTATAGTACATTCTTCCTCTATTTGTTCCTCAAAGAGTATATAACCTCTCTAACTTTTCTCTTTATTTTAGTAAGTAAACCCAATTTCCTTAGTCACTTTTTTTGTGAGGCCTGTCTCCAATGCTCTAATCACTCCCATTGTGCTCTTATATGTGACTCAAATTTTTCTTTTTTTTTTTTCTCTTTTTTTTGGTTTTTCGAGACAGGGTTTCTCTGTGTAGCTTTGCGCCTTTCCTGGAACTCACTCTGTAGCCTAGGCTGGCCTCGAACTCACAGAGATCCGCCTGGCTCTGCCTCCCGAGTGCTGGGATTAAAGGCGTGCACCACCATCACCCGGCTTCGAATTTTTCTAATCTCGCATGACCATGCACGCTATTGTCTAAAAC
The DNA here is from genome assembly GCA_902168425.1 of Peromyscus attwateri. Classification (NCBI taxonomy): domain Eukaryota; kingdom Metazoa; phylum Chordata; class Mammalia; order Rodentia; family Cricetidae; genus Peromyscus; species Peromyscus attwateri. The sequence goes on along the minus strand of CABHPP010096726.1, from coordinate 2,263 downwards.
AGGCTACTGGGGAAAGGGTTGCCAAAGTAATGAACAGTGACAGCAGATATAATCTAGACCCATCCCTAGCAAATCAGAATGCACCGTCATTTTATTCATAGTACATGGTGTATGTATGTTTGCAAACAAGCAAAGAATGTTTATGGAGGACCAGCTCACATTAGACATTGAGAAGGGTGGTTGACCACATGACATGCCCTTATTTTTAGTGTCAGATCCAGAGATTTTACTATGAATTTATTATGCATAAGAAACAGCACATAAGACTGTCCTTTTAACACCCTGACTGTGATGAGAACTCGGGCTTACAATGATGCTTTTTCTTCTCTGAATACCAAAGGCATTAAAGTCAGGTGTAAATGGAAAAAAAAAAAAAAAAAGAAAGAAACAGCACATAACAATACCACTGAACAGGAAGGGCAAAGCATAGGCCGCTTATGACAATGAGATAATGTCAGCTAGGTTTCAACTGTGTCCTTTAAGGACCTGGTGACTGTGTATTTGATTCTCGATTAAAAAAAAATTACGTCTAAATGGTAATTTAATAGTCACAGGAAGTTTTTTTTTTTTTTTTTTTAAGCATTAGCTGGTTGCCAAGTAACTGTGGAAAACCAAGGTGAAATAAGGGGAAATGTTAATTTCTTTCTCATATTTACTGACTTCAGAAAACTTCACATTTGCATAAGACTTATTTAACAATTTGTACGTGGGAAACTGTAAGTGTGACATTTTTCTACAAGCAGAAATATGCAAAAACAAAACTATTTTAGGCACACAGAAATTTTGCAGGGTATTTGTTTTTATAGAGCAGTCTATCACACACACCATCACTTAGATAAGCAAAACATCTGAAAAAAAGAAGAAAGTTTGGGAAAAAGTCTAGCCTTGGAGACACTTGCATTTTCTCAAGCGATTTGGCATTAACAGTTGAAGCATCTATTGAATGAGAACTACTCTGTGGCCATCACCAAGCTTTATCCTTTGTCTACACTACCAAATAAAATCTCCTTAACAATTGTGTGAACTAGAAAATGACGGTCCAATTTGACTGAGTAAGACAAGATCAAATGGCTACATAAATTCTTTCTCTTTTCCAGGTAATTAAGCAGCTAAGTTGACATGGGAAACTTCAAACTAATTCCTGAAAGGTTATGTCTTTTTTTTTTGTTTGTTTTGTTTTTTTTGTTTTTTGTTTTTGTTTTGTTTTTACTTTAAGTATTTAGAAGCTTTAATCTCATTTACTAACATAAAAGATGCTGTAGACCAAATAACATTAAACTAATCTGGACAGTAAAGATAGTGCCAAAACAAGGATGTGACATCACAAAAACATCAATTAAAATGAGCTAGAGGTTTGGGGATTCAGTTCAGTGAACAGAAGCCATTGTTTCATTTTAAAAGTATCATTCAAGCCAAGAAACAGCTTTCTGGTCAACCAGCCTAGACAAGTGGGTTGAGCTCCAGGTAAAACTGAGAGATACAACACACACACACACAGAGAGAGAGGGAGAGGGAGAGGGAGAGGGAGAGGGAGAGGGAGAGGGAGAGACAAAGAGAGTGTTTTCAAAAATTGTTAGAATGATCGAAGGAAAAGTCTGAGAATTAAGCCCTGATGGGCACATTAAAGGATTTCCAGAACTAAGAAGGAACAAGTATTTGTGCATCTGTGTGATGCACTGAACTTAGTAATACGAGTGAGAAATGGCTTTGAATAAGAAGAACCAAGGCCACATCCTTGAGAAGTCCAGCTGGCAAGCAGCCTAAATAGATAAATAGTAAAGCAAGAGGAGATGATGTAGAGGAACGCTTGCAATCAAAAGTCTTCAGTCAGAGATTTTGAGTAGGATAAGAACAGAAAAATAGCCCATGGACATTTCACACTTTTTAAATGCTTTCTTTGGTGTTCTGTAAGGGAAATCAAATTGCTCAAGGTGGCTGAGAATGAGACTCAAGCTAATAAAGGGTAAGAATAAAGAAAGTCCTATATGAAAAAGTCCTATCATACTTTGTATGATAATTAAAAAATAAATAACCACATTTGAAAAAACAAGAGAGTAAACCACTCTTTGAAGGGACTTGACATGAAGAAACAGAAGACAGGATGGGATGAAATGAGGCTGGTAATGGCATTTCCACTTGTGTGATGAAAGGAAGGTTTATTGACGTGCTGGGGGAAAGTTAATGCAGAGAAAGGATTTGAATGCACAGAGCAAGAATGCTACTTTGTGGAGCAAATTTCTCCTCAACATGGAAGGTGGGGGGG
>CABHPP010096725.1:0-62380 GCA_902168425.1 Peromyscus attwateri | reverse complement strand
TGCCTGGGCTGACTCCACCAGGTCGATCTCAATCCCCGGGGGAGTCAGCCCAGGCAGGTCTAGTTCCCTCCTCCCAGGCTGAGCCTAGGGTCTCTACTAAGACCCAGGTTTCAAACAGTCAATTCATGTACTGAGCACAGGGCCCGGTCCAAATGCCTGTATGCCTCTTAAACAGATCAAGCCAATCAACTGTCTCATCCATTCAAAGGGCCGATCCAGTTGGGGGCCCCTCAGCCATTGGTTCACAGTTCATGTGTTTCACGTTTTAATTTTTGATGCAATGAAGTTTATCAGATTCATTGTGTGTGTGTGTGTGTGTGTGTGTGTGTGTGTGTGTGTGCGTGTGTGTGTGTGTGTGTGAACACTCTTTAGGTGTCATATTTATGAGAACTCAGCTCAGCTAAGATCACAGATCTCAGTTTCCTCTGATGCTATTTCTGTGTGTTCTAGATTTTTATAGCTTTACAGTAAGATTTTTAAAGATTTTTTTTTACTCACCCACATGCGAGGGAGCATGTGTGTGTGTGTGTGTGTGTGTGTGTGTGTAAATAAGTGCAAGTTCCCCTGAAAACCAGGAAAAGGGTGTCAGATCCACCATAGCTGGAGTTACAGGCAGTTGTGAGCAGTGATGTGGGTGCTAGCAACAGAACTCAGGTCATCCAAAAGAGGGGCAGATACTCTTAAACCCTGAGTGATTGATCCAGTTAAATTCTGAATTCCTCTAATAATTTTCTTTCTCAAAACTGTCTTGGCTCTTGTGTGCAGGACATGGTTGTGTTTATGTATTGAGATGAACACATAGTAATATAAAGAAAAGTCTGTTGGCACTGTGACTGTGCTGTGAGCCTCGCCGTCCTGACTATGCTGTGAGAGCTAAGCCAGCAGCAAGGAGTGCCTCTTTATTTAGAACTTTACTTCTGCAACTCTTTATTATTTTCTGTGCATAATCATAGCGTTTTTGCATATATTCTCATCCATTCACCCTTTATGTGTGCACGCATATGCACATACATGGTGTGCACATGCATGTGTAGGTGTGTGCACATATGTCCCCTTGTGAGGCTAGAAGTCAACACTGCAAGTCTTCTGTTACACTTCACGTTGTTTTTTGATACAGTGTCTCTCACTGAACCTCTAGTTTACCAGTTTGGTTATATAGGCAATGCCTATGTCCCTCCAGAAGCTTCCTGTCTCTTTCTCCCCAGAACTGGGATTATGGATGCATGCTGCTTGCTTTTACATGGGTATACTGGGTCTGAACTCCCGTCCTTATGCCCGAATAGCAAGTAAGTTACCCTCTGAGCTGTGTCCCCACCATCCATAAATATTCCATTATTCTTTTGTAGAAAAATAATATGTTTTGTAAAAAAATTTCCTGTATTTATTTTGTGTAGGATGGGGGTGCAGTGAGGCTCATTAGTCTCCTTCTGCCGTGTGACTCCCCAGGGATCAAACTCAGGTTGTCAGTAGAGGCAAAAAGCACCTTTACCTGCTGAGCTGTCTCCCAAGTCCCTTCCAAATATTTCATTATTTTTGATTTTCTTTGCAAAGAAAATTTCTTCTAATTTTATTGTCAATGATTCGTGATCCTCCTGCCTCCACCTCTTATATTCTATCTGTGTGCATCACCCCCACCGGCATGAAATACAAAAGCAGAACACAGATGAATGTGATGAACGTGGATTTGTGTCTTGTGACATTGCTGAATGTTTACTTTCTTTTCTTTCTTTTTTTAAGATGTGCCTTAGCATTTCCTAGATAAAAGATATATTGTCGATGAATTCACTCTATGAAGGAAAAATAGGCAGAAGTAAGAGGATGAGTGAGCATGTCCATGGTCTTTTCTAGAGATGTTCACACGCACCTTTCAGGATGAGGGAACAGGTGGGCACAGCATCATTCAGGATATGCAGAGGGCTGAATTGCCCACCAGCAAATTCGGAATCCAATGGTGGCAGGTTCTTTTCCATGCATTCTGAATGTTCACGAGGAGGGGATAATAATCACCTGCCTTACAGAATAAGTAATAATCACCTATACTTACAGAATAAGTAAATTGTGTGAGATTGATATTATACATGATAATTATCCACAGTAAAGTGTGATAGAGGTGAAAGGAATACCTTACAAATAATTTTATGGTAGCAGAAAACATGACACAGTCACTACAATTAAACAATTATTTGCTTTTTGAGACAGGCTCACATGTAGCCCAGGCTAGACTTGAATGCACTGATGTAGCTGAGGCTGACCCTTGAACTTCTGATCCTCTTGTCTCCATCTCCCAAGTTTGGGGATTATAGATGAGAACAACACTGCTTTGCTTACTAACTACAATTGGTTAGAAATGGATAAGAAAATACCCAAATGGTTAGTAATTATGGTAACACACAAATAATCCATGATTCAAAGAAGTCACCATGAAGACTAGGGGGGAAATAAAAAAAATCAAAAACCACATTGAGCTGAATGAAAACAAAAGCACGATGTATTAAAATACATGAGCTGTGGTTTAAATAAAGCTTAGGAAGAAATTTATAAATTTAAATGCATAATTAGGAGGGAAGAAAGTTTTAAACTTAATGATCTACCTTAAGAGGCAAGAAGAAGAAGAAGAGCAAATTAGTCCCAAAGAAGGGAGAATAATAAAAATAATAAAGGGTAGAAGAGAACTCAATGAAATAGAAAACCTGCAATTAAGAACTTAACAAAGTGAGCAGGGTTCTTTGAAGAGGCTAATGGAATCTCTGAAACCTTGGCAAGAGTGAGAGTAAAAAGGGCACACACGCAGACACAAGCCACAGGCACGGGCAATCAGGTGGGGGTGAGGCGAGGGGTGGGGCTCAGCCAGAGGAAGAGAGGATGCCACTCAGGGGTCTGTGGGTGTGAAAGGGATGATCATGTGATGCTAAGAAGAGCCAGGAATTTTTACAACTCAGGTACACTTGGCACATCCATCAAAGAATATAACTTAGCACCTGCCCTTGTATTTAGACTGGGCAAGCCATTCCAGTACAAGGAACAGGTTCCTAAGAGCCAGCCAAAGCATTAGGAACAGCCTTTGCTCCCATTGCTAGGAGTCCCACAAGTAGACCAAGATACACAACTGTCACGTATATATGGAGGGTCTAGGTCCATCCCATGCAGTTCCCTGGTTGTTGGTTCAGACTCTGTGAGTCCCTCTGAGCCAGGTTAGTTGTTTCTGTGAGTTTTCTTGTGGTGTCCTTGACCCCTCTGGCTCCTACAGTCCTTTCTTCCTCTCTTCAGCAGGGTTCTTGAGCCTGATATGCCATGCTTTGTTGACACCCATGGGAGGCCTTCCTCTTACTGAACAGAAACAGAGGAGGCGTGGAATAGGGGGTGGTGTGGAGGGGAGGTTGGGGGAAGAAATGAGAGGAGAGGAGGGAGGGGAAACTGCAGTTGGGATGTAAAATAAATAAAAAAAATCATAAAAATATAACTTAGCAATGCAAGAAGAAAAAGGAAATCTCAACAGTCCTGTGTACTCATGGAACTGATAAATATTCATAGTACATAGAATCATAGAATGTCTGTGTCTAGTTTGCCTAAATGATTAACACTGAAGCAGGAAATATAGCCAATCATATTCACTCTATTTAAGAAAAAAAGTAGAGAAGAAGAATAGCCATTTCTAAAGTTCGTAATTCCACCATAATGCTATGGTGAAACCTAATAAAGTATTTAAAAATGAAATCAGGGTACATGCTCTCATTGGTGTGGACCTAGAGATGCTTAGCAGGGATTGTAACTTCTGTAGTTACTTATAGGCAGTTGATGTGCACCAGCAAGCTGGGATGGCCCTTGTTTACATTCTGATGGACTGGGTGAATCACCACAGGAACAGAGGGCACAGGTGGAAGTCCACAGCCAGTGCCTCCCCTGAAGAACACTGTGTGTCCTCATCCTACGGTCAGAGCAGTAAAGAGCAAGCTGGCAGCACCTTTTCATGTTACATCGGAACTCCTAGTAAAGGCCAGACAACCAAAAATTATAAATGGCATAAATATTTTAAAGGAAATAAAATGTCATTTTCCACAATAAGAAAAATAGTAGGTTATTATTTCAATTTGGTATTGCCACAGAAAACAAATCAGTCTTTCTTAAATAGCAACAATAAACAAAAATTAAGGATAATAATAAAGTCAACAAAGTACTTAAATATAACTTTGCTAAATGTTACATGTGACCTGTATTTGGAAAATATAGGCATATATTCTGATGTCAAAGAAGAGGCATGTGACTGGGGAGGTGTACTATGTTCATAGAATGGGGGACTCAGTATTGACCAGTCATGTTCTCACCTAAAGCTCTACAGAGTGAACACAATTCCCTAAAAAAAAGTCCAGGCTTGTTTTTAACTAATGGTCATAAGTTGAGTTTACAATTCATATCACCATGCAATTTTTGAAGTATGTGAAACAAAAGACAGTCTGATGATTCAATTCATAATGGATCTCAGTGCTTGTGAGACAGCCACAGTAAGTAGGACAATGGGCTGGCAGTAGCCATTTAGGACAGAGATCAATGGGAAGTAAGAGTCCAAATTGACTTAGACCTAAAAGGCAATTGATTTTTGACAAAGACATTGAGGTGATTCGATGGAGAGAGGGAAGCCATTGCAGAAGCAATGCTCCGACCAGACATCCATTTAGAAAAGAAAATCAGCTCCTCTTTCACAAAAATTAATTGAGATGATAGTTTCCCATGTTAAAAAAAAACTATGGCCATAAAGCTTTTAAAGGAAGACTAAAGGAAGCAATTGCAGTCTGAGAGCAGGCAAAGGTCTTGTGCAGGAGACAAAAAGCAATAACCAGAAGAGAAAATAAATTGACAATTTGAGCTTCCTCAAAATTAAAAGCGTCTTCACATCAAAAGACACCATTAAGAAAATGGAAAGGGAAGCCATAGATTGGGAGAAAGCATTGGCAACCCAGGACAGCACAGCAATGCAAACCTTTGTCTCAGGACAGATGGCCTGAGTATACAGGCTTAACGCAGAACTCAGTGACAGCAGGTTGAACAAGCAGAGGTCAAAGATAGAGGAGCTGGGTAGTATGGGAAATGGAAACAAAATGTACAGTCTTTTCTGTCAACAGGTTAAATAAAACAAACTCCAGTTGTATATATATATGCCACTTGGCAGAGATTCAAATCCTTCAATGGTAACACTTCTTGAAATGAAAATACATGCTCAAGGTCACATCGTGCTCTCAAAAATTGTACTTTGCTTTTCCTCCATTCTGTGTCAGCCAACTGCCTAAGTGTGTGGGACCAAGCTCAGACCACTCAGAGTGAGGCACAGGATCCCTTTGTCTTAGGAATAAAAGCCCACTGAAACCCAACCTGGTTGTGCTTGCCTGCTTCATTATGCATGGTTACACACCCTTCTGCACAAACAAGTAAAGCTTTGTTGAAATATGGTGTATCATGTGGTTGTTTTCTTGGGACCATAAACCCACTTATAACAGTGGCTACTACCTTGGAAAAGATCCATGGTAGCTAAGCACAAGGAAAGCAGACAAAATTTTCACTAATTACAGAAACACAGACTTGACACAATAAAATGTCTCCTGTGGAGGTTTGAATGGGAATGGCTCACATAGGCTCATATCTTTGAATGCTTGGTCCCCAGATAGTGGAACTGTTTGGGAAGGATTAGGAGGTGTGGTCGTGTTGGAATAGGAGTGGCCTCATCAGAGTAGATGTGTTACAGGGTGGGCTTTTACAATTCAACAGCCCACACCAGGCCCAGTCACTGGCTCTCTGCCTGCAGCTTGCAGATCAGATTTGAGCTCTTGGTTACTTTTCTAGCAGTGCCTGCCTGCCTTTATGACATGAATATTTTAGCCCAAGTTTTTGAAGAAAGAAAAAAAAATAAATGTGAATAGTCTGTGGTATCATTTATTCATAGCAATCTTATAGTTTTATCAACTTTCATTCTAAATTTCCCCTTTGAGACTATAGCCACTCCTCCCCCAGCAGCCTCACCTACTCCCAGTGAAAGTCACAATATATTCTTTAAATTTTAAAGATTTATTTATTTTCATTTTATGTGTATGAGTGTTTGCCTGTACACCATGTATGTTGGAAGAGGGTGTTGGATTTCCTAGAACTGGAACTATAGCATCCATGTGGGTGCTGGAACTTGAACCTTACAGTCTCCTGCAACAACAGTCAGCATTGTTAACCACTGATTCATCCCTCCATAAGAGCCCTAAGCATTTCAACACTGCAAGTGAATAAGGAGGACTTGTCTCTCTTTAGTCCTTTCCATCATGTCCCCTGATGGTCACCTGTGGCATGAGGAGGCTTCTCTACTCCATCCCTTCCACAGAAGCTCCCCTAAACTACCTGCCATATTACTCCAACCCAAGATGACCTTGTGATTCTTAAAGCCAATGGGAAAAGTAGAAGTGAACATTTGATTTTCTCCCCAGTGCCTTGGGGTTGAGTCAGTGGATTCCTGCTGAAAACAGTAAGATGTTTGGAAGAACATTTATGTAAATTGTAAAGGCCCTCCTTCCCTCCATGGCAAAGAAGGGTCCTCCATTGCTTATCCCTCTGCTTTGTGCTACAGTCTTCTCCATGTGCTGTTCTCTTGGGAGAGGCTCTGGGGAGTGTATAAATGCTTGCTGTTTGCTTGTGTGCATTCTGCTGCTTCATTTTTGCCAACTTGACACATACCTGGAAAAGGGGATCTCAAAAACTGAGGAATTGCCTCTATCAGATTGTCCCGTGGCCATGTCTGTGGGGGCATTTTATTGATTGCTGATTGGTTTGGAGGGGTCCACTCCACCTAGGCAGGTGGGTCTGGGCTGTATCAGAAAGGTAGCTGAGCAAACCAGGGGGAGCACATCAATAAGCAGCATTCCTCCCTCGATGGCCTCTGATTCAGTTCCTGCCTCCAGGTTCCTGCCTTGAGTTCCTATCCTGACTTTTCTCCATGACAAACTCTGAGTTATAAGGCAAATCATCCTTTTCATCTCCCAGGTTACCTTTTTTCATGGTGTTTATCACAGCCACAGAAAACAAACTAATATATGTGTGTGGGAAAACAAGAATCTGATAACACTGCTCATTTTGTAGTAGCATGGACTTTTATATAAATATTAATTCACTTTACATCAGATAGAAAATACATACTTAAGATTGCTTCAATTTCCCTTCCACTCTACTATATTTTCTACTGGTTCCTTATTCTCCATAATAGACTCAGGACTCTAGACAGTGCCCTCCAGAGGTCCTACATCTTCTACCCTGTGGTTTCCTGAGCATTGCTCCTAGCTGATGGCTCAGCATGGTGAGGCAGGGGATGCATCTGATGGGCAACTTGGCATGAGGATTCTCCTCTAAACTGGCCAATGTTTCCCAAGGATTCTGCTATAGTTTCAGCCTTTCTTTATCAGCCTACCGTCTTCCCCCTGTGTAGTTGTCTGACAGCTCTCTGTCTTCCTCCTTCCCCACCTTGTCCCCCACTGACTCTCCTGCAAATCCAGTTCCATCCTGGCTTGGTCCTCAGCCCAGCCATGCCTACCTATATGTATCTCTGTGTTCCATTCCTCTTCTTCCTCCTCATCCTCCTTTCCTTTCTTTTCACTCTACCTCATCTCACCCCTACCCCCTTCATCACCCTACAGCTTTTCTTCTGTGTTCCCTAAACTTTTTTGTTTGACCCCTGCTTGGCTTTCTGTAGAATTTGCTTTCCTGAGAATTGGAAATCAAACTGTGCACGGGACGGAACACAGCCTAGCTGATTACAGAGTGGAGTTGACAACCTCAACTCTTCAAGCCAGAATCAATAAACGTGTGTTTAATTAGAATTCTTGTGACCATGAAGATGTGAAGAGCTGGTGGAGGCTGGCTCAGGATAAGGACCATCTGTGTGCACTTGATCTTATGTACAAAACTCCAGAGGTAGAAATCTTCTTAGAAAAGCACCTTGGACCAGAGGGATCATTTGGACATCTGCAAAACAGCTGCCATGGATGGTTGCCACTCTCATTAGTAGAACTCTAAAGCCGAGTGGATTTGAAGATAGAACATGTTTATTTGCAAAAACAACCGACAAAGGAAAGTTTGTCCCATAAGCAGGATATACGTCGTCTGTCAGCTCCTGGGAACCTAAGTCCACAGCCACTGAGAATACACAGATGTTGTCATTATAATTGACAGCTTGGACACAAAAGTGGCCATGGCAAAATTCCTCTTGCCAGGTTGCTTCAAGTACAGAAGCAAGAGCACAGACAACAGTCGTAACTGTGACAAGTGAAGTCCACTGCCTGTGACCAAAAATGCAATGGCTCAAGCTGATCTACTAGAAACCATGGCACCCATAGGACCAAGTGTCGGTAGCTTTTAGTGAGAGATGGCCTATCTCATCTGGAAAGGTGCCCCTTTTCAAAGTGTTTCTGTATGTCTTGCCCAATGCAATAAGACAAGAAAAGAAGCGATACAGTATAGAGACTGTTTTAGACAAAGCTTTAAAGGAAATGCATTAGAAACAACAACGCACTTGAGATACAAGTTCTCAGAGAGGAAGCTGGGTAAGAGGCCAACCCAGCAACAGTTTTCTAATATGAAAATTCTGACTCCTCTCCACCTCGAATGAAACACATGTACAACACACATTCATACATTTGACCTGTGCAAGATTGCTACCTAGACCGCTTACTTCCTTCCACACCTCTTTCCTCCCTGTGGCAGTTTGAATGAGAACTGCCCCTACCATGGGTCCAGGCATTCGGATACTTGGTCTACAGTTAGTGTTGCAGCGGGGAGGCCTAAGAGTCATGGCCTTGCTGGAGGAGGCATGTCACCAGAGACAATCTTTGAGAGTTTAGGGATTTGCACCATTTCATGTTTGCTCTCTCCACTTATGATTGTGGTTCAGGATCTGAGTTCTTAGCTTCCTGCTAATGCCACCATGGACTCTCACTCTCTGGAATCATAAGCTAAAATAAACTCTATCTTCCATAATTTGCCTTGATCTCGGCGTGCCTTGATCTACAGCAACAGGAAGTAACTAATCCCCTCCCTCTCTTCAACAGGTCTTTATCCAGTCCCTAATACATTCGAGGTGCCCTTGGAGATCCCCAGAAGACAGAATGATGGAAACAAAAAGGGAAACTTGTCCACAGGGACCTTCTGCTTCAGTGGAGAAACTAGACAACTGAGTGGTAAATATACAGGACAGTGATAGTTGCTACTTTAAAAGAAAATAAGGCAAGGGAAGGGGGTTGTGATGAGGAGGGGCTGGAGTAACTTGATGGAACTTGGAGCGACATGACGTTTTTTTGATGTTCATCAGACCCTGGAAGAACTTCATTCCACACAGGTTCTAATGTAGGGCTTGCTTTGGTGTTGAAAACAATGCATTCAGCAGAAACCTGACTTTGAATTGCAATGTGGCTTCTGTGGTTTCCTCAATGCTGGGCAGAAACATCTATCCATAGCTCCCAGTTAGCCCAGTGATCTGGAAGGCAAACAATCGGACTGTGCATAGTACACTGTACTGATAAGTCAGGAGGCTTGGTATGAGTACTCTGTGCTTTTTTAATTTACCCTCTCTTCAGTTTGCGATGGGTTTATCAGGATGTGTCTGTGTTTGACACGAAGACTACCTATACTTCTTAATGGTCAGAGGGCTGTCTCTTCTATGGACACCCAGGCTGGGTACCTTGGCACTGCTTATCTTATTCTGTAGCTACACACCACACATTGATCATCTCCCTCTGTTGTTCTTATCTTTGACTTAAAGTACTAACCTTCTTGAGGTTTCCTCTGCTCCTTTGTGACACCATTTCCCTCCTGAACCCATGGAAGGGCCTCTCACCTGCCTCTCTGCTTTGATTTCTACCCTTACACACTATGATTCAGTGACATCCTAACATACAAAAATCAATCTTGTCTACTGAGCTTCCCATTACTGTAGAACAAAGCAGGACAATGTCCTCGCTGCAGACCCAGTGACTCAGGGTCTCACCCTGGGGTCTTTCTGGCCTGCCCAGTTTGGTCTACTTTAACCTTGACCATGCAGCTATTTCTCAAACACTAGGCGCATTGTTCATCAAACCATCCCACAGCCCTGCTCCTCTATATAGAATGTTCTTCACGACTCACTAGGCCACTTCACTCCTGGCTCCACTTGAATTCCCCTTATAAGAGAAGACATCCCTTATGACCCTGTAAATGGACTTCCCTTATACATCAAGTTGGTAAATTGCCCATAAAGTCATCTACAGCGTCCATGTTATCCTCTCTAGTCTAATAATACCTGCATGCCACTTGACAGATCCATTTTGGAGTTTGTAAGGGAGAACGTTCACAATATAAAAATATTCAAAAAATCCCTGCTTTGTTGACCAGGAAAAGCAAAACTAGAGAAGAGTGGTCCTAGAAGATGTGAAAGTATACAGGTGAAGTAATCAAAGTGGCATGCCACTGTTGCTACAAACATCATTAATTGAATGAATAAGACAGAGAAGCATGTTCCTGTGAGTATCAGATTTTAGTTTATAGTAGAGCCATGAAGGAGGCATTCCAAATTCCAAGAAGAGATGGACTGTCCAATCCATCCACAGCACAAACACCCAACCACATAAGGAAAAACAGACATAAAGAACAGGTGGCATCAAACATTAGCTTCCAGATAGTAAAACCAAGCATGGAGATCTGAAGGAAACCAGGGAGTTTATCATAGTGATTTAACACATAAACCACCTTTTCAAACCAAAGTGTGGAATTTGTAAGCCACCAAGGAATGAGAAATGTGGTAAGGTTTGAGCTAGTTAGAGGGAAGTAAGCTTTTGTGGGTAATAATAAAGTAACAACACAAGCAAAGAGGAAGCAAATGGTTCTCAGTGTGAGAAAAAGCTGAGGTTGGGGTGTAAAAAAAAGAGGAGCCCTGATCTAAACCAAACATGAAGTAGGTCAGCCATGTAGCACTGAGCTCCACAATTGACTCGGCAGCCCAAAAATCACAGAGACAAATATAAAAGCTAAATATCACGTGTGCAAATTAAAATACTATTAAGACATCTGTGTTAAATAAACATGCAATTTTTAAGTTGGAAATGTCATTACTGAAGCTTGCATAGGCTACATTTGCTCACATGTGCGTGCTGCATGGAGAGGCATTGTGGTGGGAGAAGACAAGCCCTCCCACCTGGCATCTCACACCCAGGCGTTGCTGCTCAGTAAGACAGCACCACAGTGCAGTCCTGACTCAAGCTTACACTGCACGCCATATTGTAACCCTGCTGTGCTTGACAGAGGCATCAGGGTGGCATTTGCCTTCTGGTTTGGCCACTGAATCTGTGAGGTGGTATATGCTACCACAGACTAGCCCATGGGTAGGAACCTTCTGCTATGGAGGGCATTCCTTGGCCAGAGACTGCTAGAAGGACATCCCATTGAGGGGTGTAGTCTTGAACCCATGCGTGGTGATGAGGGCTAAGCCAGTACAAGTAGGGAAGGGAGGTTCAAGCCCACAGGCAGCATTCACTCCTGTGGGACCAATCTGTCCCCACAATGGGAGGTGACCTGTGCCAGCAAGCTTCCATCACGCGGATGGCTGTCCCTATCGCTCAGGAGTGGTCTATGTCAGGGCTCAGCCTCTGTATGGTTTCAACTGTTGGCAGACTAGACAGTAGTGCACATCCTGGACAACCTCCCATGGAGCCCTTGGGCAGCCTCCAACGCTGAGACCATGGTTACTTTATTCCTGAACTACTGAGCAAGCCCTGGGTTGGCTGGGAGGGAGATAGAGACTAGCCAGTGTCACCCTGTCCACTTGACTGCCAGGAGTCTCTTCCAGATGGTTGCCCTTGCAGTGGGCATCTCCTGAGATACAAACATCATCACAGGATCTTTTCATCCCAGGACTTGGTTCCACAAACAACTTTGCGGTCAGCAGTCCCTGCACCTTGTTCTTTCCAAGCCATTAGCGAATACCCACAGCGGAGAGCAGGTTCACCCAGCTGGCCATCAGCCATCTCTCACTCCGACGCAGTGGAAACCAAACACACAGCTGGGACTTCTGGTCCCTGGGATGATGTCCCTCCACTGCCGCCTTCAGGGCTACCTGAGTGGAGCTACTACTGCACCCAGCTGTTCATGTTCAGGTGTGCCACACAGTGTGCATGCCAGCCTGTAATCCCCGTTAGTCCAAAGGCTGAGGCAGGAAGCAGAGAAGCTGAAGGTCAGTCTGGACAATTACTGAGACTAAAAAAAAAAAAAAAAAAAAAAAAATCATAGCACCAAGGATGTAGCTCAGCAGTGTCACACTTGCCTGGCATGTACAAAGCTCTAGCATCAATTCCTAGTACCACAAAAGTTAAAGGTTTAGGGATGGAGAAATGGCTCAGTGGTTAAGAGCACTTACTTCTCATCGAGAGGACCTAAGTTTGGATTCTAGCACCCACGGGGCAGCTCACAGCTATCTGTAGCTGCAGCTCCTAGGTATCTGATACCTCTGCCTCTTTGGGCAACTGCACTTATATATGCATAGACACACACACACACACACACACACACACACACACACACACACCTATATGTAATTAAAACTAATAAAAATAAGTATTTTGAAGCAAAGTTTGGTTTTCCTCAGTAGCTGTGAGTGACCGTGGGCTCAGGATGAGTTAGTGACAGATACGCAGATGCCCACACCTCACAGAATCCCTAGCCGTGTCCCCAAGATTCCTTCCCATCTGATGGGTGATGAAGCACAGCTGGCCATATCCAGCCACAGCTAGATAACAAGAGAATAAAGGGATTTTCCAGGCTAACCAATCAGGAGTGGCCAGAAAGCTGGCGCAAGGACATTGTCTAAAGGACAGGGACAGGGGCATGGAGCATCACAGCTGATGCAGGAGTCCCGAGTTGTCCTTTGTATTTGCGTCTCCAAGGCTGAGAGGTTGGTGGGTGGGTTTTCCACTCACTGTCCAGAGGCACTGTATGTTACACATAGGCAGATGAGGGCAGAATCACATGATGCCAGTCCAGTCTTCCACCTTGCTAGCAAAGAGGACACAGTCACTAAACCCACACTCACCTGAGTAAAACAGGGAGAACCTGAGTGTTGAGTAGCTTCTCCTGGGGAGACACAAATGGATGCCTATTGATCCCAGACAGAGCACTGAAGACAGACCAGAGAAATGACTCTACTCAAGTCTAGCTGAGCCAGTGTCTTGGGGTTCCTTACAGGAGGGACAAGAGCATGCGTGAGGACGTAGGGGAGTGTGGGCGATTTGAAGGCAGCTGCATACCTGAGAAGCCAAGTCCAGCCTAGGTGACTGCTCTGGAAAGCTTTATCTCTGAAACCCCATGGATAACTCTCCTCTCCCCAACAATTGTCACTGCTCATAAGCCCTGGTCAGCATCCTTGTTTGTCTTGTAAGCTTTAGGATCTTCCTGGATCTGTGGTTTCATTCACTTCCGGAGCTTTAAGTATCCTTCTGGGATGGAATGTTTCAGTTGAGAAATTGCTACTCAACAGGGAGTGAGTGAAGACAGGCTTGGGGGACCTCCCTCCTGGGCTCCTCCTGCCTCCTTCTGCCCTCCCTGCTATAGTAAGCATATATCACAGGCAAGCCAGGAGGCTGGGCCCTGAGTGCTGACAGAAAAGTGTTCACACCTGCTGCTCGCGCTCACAGAGCCAAAGAAAAGGTAATTTTCCATTTGTCCTCAAAGAAAAGACTTCCAAATATGAGTGTTCTCATCCTAAATCGCCCTGCTTAATGCCTGCCACTGGGGACAAAATGAGCAATCTGTTGGCCTGGTATTGCTGAGCCAGGATAGTGGAGAGCCATTAATACAGGAACAGGCTTGGAGGGAAACTCCCACTTCCCAGTGGCCCGCATTGCTCCACAATTTGCTCTAAATGAGATCCTGCCCCCCTCTCCATATGAGAGCCTGCCACAGACCTTGCTTGCTCAATAGATCTCCCATCCCACCGGGCTGCCATCAAGGAGGCGGGGAGCCCCTTTCTCCTTCTCCATTTCCCAGAGGTCCAGGAAGGAGTCCTACAGAGAGCTGGCTGAGTTCTTTTCCTTGCTGGAGAGGGGATGGCCTCTGAGCTCTGTCACAGTTTAATTTGGGGTGAATCTGAGTCATTTGCCTTCCCTTTGCTGCAGGCATGAGTCACACTTAACTCTTAGGAACCGTAAAACAGGGGGGTAGAAGCACAATTAGCTGGCTAGACAGTTCGGGTCAAATCAGATAGTGAGGCGCGGGAAGCACGGCCAGGACTGGGATGCAGCTGCCTGTGGTCAGACAGACATTTGGAATGGATCTTGGTACAAGGAAGCAGGTCAGCCTTGTGTCAAAGGAACCCAGGACATTGAGGTCATGCATGGTACCATCTACAGCTGACGTGGCCTTAGTGGGCAGAGGACGGGGGAAGCTATCAAGGCCTCAGGCACATCCACTGCATCTAAGGGGCTGCTTGGTAGTCCCACATCTGACGGCTCATTTTTGCCCTGACATTTCTGCTCTCTCACTAGAGAAGGCAAAATGGGCAAGGAGAGAAACTGACCCCCTCATGGCATACAGGTGTTGTGTGACTCTTCCTAGGGAGATAGGGCCAAATGTGTCTTCACTCCAGACAGGGCATTGAGAACAGACCAAAGAAACGGCTCCTTGGAAGTTCAGCTCAGTGAATCAGTAGGTTTACTGGGGTTACTGACAGAGCAGAGGCTACAAAAAGTTGGCTACATCACAGAAAAGCCCTTCCCAGCATGGCCAAGGACCTTCCTGTGCAACTTATAGGCAGCTCCCTGGAAGTCTCCTCCCCAGCAACTGCTTATAAAGCTTTGGGGAGGGGGCTTGTGAATTTTGCAGTTCTCTGAGATTCCCAAGCCTTGAAGGTGTCATTTCCTCTGTGAGTCTCATAGAGCCTCCTGCCTCCTTCTAGGAGGTAGTGTTTCAATTTGGAGCCATTAGTCATACAACAATAGGTCTGAAAGAAAGGTGCAGGGTTTCTCTCTTGGTGCGCAGAGGCTGCAGATCCGTTCATCCTTAGATGGGCGCCATCCCCACCTTCCTCCCCCTGTACTGTGCTTAGGATGTGTTGAGAGTTTGGTCCCCGCTCATGCTGTAGGGAAACGGTGGAACCTTTAAGAGATGGGACCTAATGAGAGGTCTTTAGGTCACTGGGGGACCCCAGTCTCTTCTTTTTACTCTCTGTGGCCTTCCAGCAGTCAGGTGAGCCATTTTGCCCCAGAATATGAACTTGGTGTGATGGACTGCCTTTGCTACAGGCCTGAGGTGATGGGAACGGTCATCATGGGCTGACACCCCCAAAAAGACAGAAATAAACTCTTTAAAAGTTGACGGGTGCAGGTACTTGTCACATCCACAGGAAGCTCACTAACACTGTGTGCCTGTGTGTGTGTTCACCGCAGATGTTCGTAGGTGAGGCTATCTCACAGATGCCATTTGTACCTGAGGCTCAAATAACTTCTCTCAAGATGCAACCTTTTTCTCCTTCCTGTTCTCTTCAGCTGCTTGTTTGGCTAAGGCTGACACACTCCCCACCCTGGGAACAACCTAGGAGAAACACTATGTTCCTTGAAGTGGGCTGATATCCTGTGTTGCCCCACTTGGTGATGAGTAATGGAGCATATAGAGAGCACATGTGCTTGGGGGGTCACTTCTCAGTGCATTTCTGACAGGGTGCCTGTGCCTCTGAACACAAGGTGAGGATGTGGCCCCCGAATCCCTGTTGCCATTCTGATAGACACAAAACTCTGTTTTACCACTGATTCCGTGAATACATGAGCAGAGGTTGCCCCAGAGATCAAGCCTGTCAAGGGTTTCATTCAGGAGCAAGCCTCTCTGTCCAGCCAGAGTGGGGGATGGGGGACATTATGGAGGATTTCTGTGAAACCCTTGTGAAAGGTAAGACATCAGTTTAAGTGGCTTTGGGACCTTGCTGGGCTGCTGTGAGCAGAAAAGGTCACTGGGCAGGGAGACCCTGCTTCTCCATTCCTCCCAACCCTACCTGCTCTGGGTACTATTGTTCAGCATCCCAGCGCAAAAAGTATTTTTAAATGTGCCAGGTGAGTAGAACAATTGCTATTCGGAAATAGTCTGTTTTCCTGCGAAAAGCTGCCTGGGAACGCTGCTTTATTCTTCTGATCTTTCCCAGTAAATCAAAGCTGTTGGCATCACGCACACCCTGGGGCGATGCACTTTATCCAGCCCCACTTTTTTTCCCGGGGTTTCCCATGCCGTCCTGGCCATCAGCAGGCTTGAGAGATATTTGTGAATGGTTGGTTAGAAGCAAGCAGGTGCTGATCTGGAGGGCCATATCTTCCCTGGTCCATCACTTTCTGAGGAGGCTCTAGGCCAGGGTTGTTTATCATTCCTGCTTAAAGGGGACTCTTCCTCTGTTGCGAACACCTCCAACTAGCAGATACTGGCTCCTGATGGCAGCAGTCACCTGGGCTGTTGGGCACTGAGGGGAGGCTGGAGCTGTCCACGGTGGACAGTGCTGAAAGCCAACTTCTGTACAACTTCAGTGCTGGGATAGAACAGCAGAATGACAAGGGACTAGATGCACTCTGAGGAACAGCAGAGTCAAGAAAGGTGCACTGGAGTTTGGGGCTCATAGTAGTAAGTTGGAGCTCCAGCTTCATCCTTCTATTTTGGCTGCATGGAATCATCTTGGTTGCTCTGTCAAACACACACATCATGTGTCCCACTGAGCTGCTGTTTGGATACAGCACACTGAGACAGACAGCCTCTTGCAGAGCCCGAATCTTCTGTTCTCAGAGCTCCAGGACTCTGGGCTCCAGGATGAACCAGCTCCTCTATGATGCAGCAGAAGGCCAGCCATGAAGCACCAGCCTCTGATCCTTGAAGATTCCCTGCTTCCTGGGAATCTGGACTTACTCCAGGGTCCCTCTCTTTGGGCCAGCTCTGCCCAGGGTCTGGTTTAGAGACATAAGCAGGACTTACTCCCACATCAGCTGACCTGGTAAGGGAACCTGGGGACAGTGGGGCAGGCCCGTGTGTGTGTGTGTGTGTGTGTGTGTGTGTGTGTGTGTGTGTGCGTGCATGTGAACACACATACAGGAGCTCATGCCTGATTGCTGAGGAGATAGGAAAATCACCCCAGGGCTGTCACATGGCCAGCTCTACTGCCAGAATTAAATTAGTATCTAGGTAGACATGAGAAGGACAGTTTCTGCTCCCTCCTCCCTCCCCCCTCTGCCTCTTCCTCTCTCCCTCCTGTCCCCGCCCTTTCTTCTCTCCTTCCTCCTCCCCTCCCCTTCTTATCTCCTTCCTATCCCCTCCCTCCCTTTTCCTCTTCTCTCCCTCTCTACTCATCTCCCTTATTACCGCCCCTTCTCTGCCTTCCATTCCCTCTTTCCTTTCCTTTTCTTCTTCCTTCCTCCTCCTCCTTTCTCCTTTAACTCCCCCTTTGCCCCTCTGAATTTTTCCTTCTTTCTCTTGGTCTTCCTCTCCCCGCCATCCATTTGCATTCCCTCTCCCTCTCTTCCTTTGCTCTTTCCTCCCTCTTCCTTTCTCCTCTCTCTCCTACCCTTTCTTCCTTTAAGATCTCTCTTCTTGCCCTTCCTCTCCCCTCCTCCTTCTACATCAGATAGTCTGGTGGCTTACTTATTGCAAATGCTTTTTTCCTAAACCAAATAAATTTTCCTCGCTTCTCTCAATTCCCATTAATTGTGATTTATGTGAACTGAAAAGTCTTCCATAGCAGCCTGGATGTTTGGAAGCTCTAAATATTAGGAACAGCTGTCCCTAGAGTGTGAACACACAGACGCACACAGACAAACAGACACACACACAGATACAGACAGACAGACAGACAGACAGACACACACAGAGGGAGGAGAGTGGGAAGGGGAGAGGGAGAGGGAGAGGGAGAGGGAGAGGGAGAGGGAGAGGGAGAGGGAGAGGGAGAGAGAGAGAGAGAGAGAGAGAGAGAGAGAGAGAGAGAGAGAGAGAGAGATGCCACTTGACCTATTAACAATACTTTGGCTGCTACACAGCATTTTCATACTGGCAGCTGCACCATGCTCCATCCTCCCACAGGGAGGAGTAGGCCACTGTTAATCTCATTTCTTTTTATCTTCAAAAATATATGTATTTATTTTATGTGCATGTGTGTGCCTAGGTGTTTGTATGTGTGCCACATGCATGCAGGAGCCTGTGGAGGTCAGAGGAGACATCAGATCACTTGGGACTGGGGTTACAGGTGGTTGGGCGCTGCCACGTGGGTGCTGGGAAATGAACCTGGACCTTCTGCAAGAACAACAAGTGTTCGTAACCACCGAGTCACCTCTCCAGCCATAATGTCATTTCTGAGTCAAGAAAAAAGACCTCAGAGAAGCAAGGGGAGCTAGCTCAAGCCTTCCCAGCCAGGTGCTCCTCATCAGTAGGAAACTAAGCCAAGAGCCGCAGTGAAGAACATCCATGTAGTTCAGCCTTTCTCTTGAAGCTACCTGTGCAGTCAGCACAACCTCTGGAGGTGTGCCTGTGTGCAGGGAGAGGAGTGAGTTGTCAGGAGCTTCAAGGAATGGCTAATACTCACTCTGAGATGAGTGACGTGGTCCAGCCGCAGCCTTGAATGCTTAGGTGAACTCACCCACTTCACACAAAGACACTGGGTTATAGGTGTGAGTGGCTCCTTCATGCAGTGTCTTCACTGGTGTTTTCCAAGGTGAATGGGCAATGCTCCCAGTCAAGCTGACAGACAAATCTAACCAATGCTAGAGACCTCAGAACAGACTCTAGTGAATAGAGCAGGACGTACTTAGCCATGGCTGATTGTCATCAACTATTATCAAATGAATTCTCTGTGTCTACTGAGTTGTTTACTAGATGCAGGGAATTAGTTTGTTGACACTCACAGTCAAGGGACAACTAATAAATTCAGTGTTGTCTAGTGTTCCAGACACAAGAACTCACTGAGTCAGCAGGATGCTATCTGACTGTGGACTGGCTGAGGTCATCCATGATTCTAATTTCTAGGGTTTCATTATTTTATGAGGCTTTATATTAGACGGCAGGATCCTAAGGCCTACAGGATTCTAAACCTGGGTGAGAGCTTCCATCTGGAGTCATTTATTTATGTGTTCCAACTGGGAAGCACTTAGTCACTGGGCTATAGGCTCCTCAGCCAGAATGATGCCTTCTTTTCACTTAGGAGCAGAGAGCTGTCTGGAGAAGGCCCATTGCTACATAATACAGTTTTCTGTGGAGTTTGTGTTCGCACAGATAAATACTTGCCAGAGAACTGGATGGGGAAGCCTAAGGACTTTTCCTCTAGCAGTTTTTCAAATTGTCTAAAGAGTCACCCCATATTGATGACGGGTTGTTTTCTGATTCATCTCTACAAACACTTTTGTTATTAACTTGCATGGATTAAGTTTGTAAGGCATGTACATATTCTAGAGCCACTGGATTTAGGGGGCAAGGATTGTTAACCTTAGTCTGTAGGAAGGCCAGTCAGATGGCCCTAAGGGATCAGGAGGCTGTGTAGGAGTGTCCCCACTGCTGTTGGAAGCAAAGAACTTGCTTTAATAAACAGGTACCTGCTTCTACCAGTTGGTACTCCATTTTTTTTAACCAGTTAGCGATTCTTGAATGTAGCTCACATGCTTGAAAGCTTTGCATTTGGACTCCATTCTTCCACTCAAGCTGAGGTGTTGGCCCAACTCTCAGACTCTTTTCTTGGATGGGTAGATGGACACTATTGTCCCTTCTGGGTAGCCCTTGAATTCCCAGTACTTGTCTGACAAGGACTGGTGCCTGCTCCTGTCTCCAGGATAAGAATACAAGATACTTCACTGGTTCAATTTGAGCTAAAGAGGGTTGAGGCCACTGGAAACTATAGCCTTGTATTAAGCACAGTTAGATTTTATGCTGTACACACGGAACACCCTGTAAACATCCTTGTCATTTATTTTTTCCACTCTGGCAAAGGATGGCTCTGAATGTAGAGGGGGTCTGAATGTAATCTGAGGCACTCAGCAATCATCTTTCCTGGTGTTTCCACCATACACAGTAGCTAGTATGTGAACATGTAAGAAATATCAGTTCTGCTTGTAAAGGTTTGATGCTGCCCAAAGGATACAACTACAGGTCAGACCCACCCACCCCCAATGGAAAGCCTTACTATGAATGGCAGAAGAAATGACGTGATTAAAAATATGAAACAGCTTGGCACTGGGCAAACAGTAGGTGCTTATAACTTGTTTATCACTGAGAAAAACTAGAAGCATTGGCTCAATGCTTGAGAATTAGAGGGCTTTCCCCTCAGTAGGAGGAGAGGCAGTTATTCCTCCTGCCTCTGACTGTAGGTGAATCACTGACCCTAGTTACCTTGGACAAAGGATGGACATTGGGAGAACCTCGGGTGGACTCAGACATGAGCAGGGCTGCTTGGACTCTGTCTTGACACCGCCATCTTTGCTTCTTTTTGGAGTAGAACCACACTCCAACAAGAAGTTTCTGGGGCTTTCACTACTTGCACCACTTAGCTCATGGTTGGGCAGAAAGGAGTGTAGTGTTTCCCCTTGTCCCACATGGACCCGTGAAATGTTCCAGAGACACTTACTGAACTGTTGATTCTGAACTGTGTCTCTAGGAGGAGAATGCTGTGTGATTGGTCGGTACAGGTTCCCTGTGCATATCCTGGGGCTCTGTGTGAGGAGATAACACAACGAAGTCATCAGTCCTGGCATGGCCACCCAGAGAGGAGCTCCTTGGTGGAGAAGTCAGGACCACAAAGAGGAAGAACTTCCATTTGCTTCATACAGGGCTCAGCATCTACACCCTGGCAGGCTGAAACTTAAAAACTGGAAGATGCTCCAGCACATGATTTGTAAGGACAACACATCTCTGCCCTTTGGGATTTTGAATCCTGGGAGAAGAGACAGACGTGAAAAAAAAATCACCGAACTATGTGCACAGTCTTGTTTTAAAATCCTCTGTGAGCAAAACTGAGCAAGGAAGAGAGGTATGAGAAGTTTGTGTGTCCCCAGAGTCTGCTGGGTGGGTGAGCATCACAGTTCCTCCAGGTTTGAAAGAAGAGTGGGGCTAGGGAGATGGATGGTACAGGCAGGCATCCCAGATAGGTAAGTAGGTAGGTAGGTAGATAGATAGATAGATAGATAGATAGATAGACAGACAGATAAATAAATAAATAAGTAAATATATCCTATAGCTGGGCACAAAATCCCAATGTACTTTCATCATTAGTCCACCACAGATGGTGGGTGGGTAGAGATAAAGAATGCCTTCTCTATGCACCCAGTCCAGGTATGGCTCCTTTATCCTTCTAGGATGGAACCATTTTGAAGATATGATCTCCAAGGTAGGCATAGAAGGGGCTTAGAGAGGATACATATGGGGCTTGGTTATAGGGCCTCAAGGAATTGGTGCATCACTACTGTCCTACTTGGTAAGGTGGTGTCGTAAGGCTCTAGGCTCTAGTGCTATGGCATGAGAAATGTGTTCTTTCTGCATTCCCAGTGGTGATGCTGATGATGTTTAAACATGTGGCAAACATGCTGCACCGTCTCCAAAGGGGAAGGTAGGGGATTTCAGTCTTGGCAAAGCCTCAATGGAAAAAGAACTGGATGTCTGGGCAATATGGTGATGTTCTGGTTATGGTCATGGTTGAGGCTGCACAATAGAAGGTTAAGAATAGATGAAGGTGGGCATGGAACCTTCATGTGGAACACAAGTAATGGGCACTTTGGATACTCCCTTGGACAATGATTGGCAATAGAGGTGTGAAAATCAAAATAGGCATGTCCAGTTTAATTCACAGGTGGCAACCCACCAGCATCATCTGAAGGCATAAGCTGGCAATGGGGTGGCTTTTAGGAGCCTATCACAAAAGATCTTGTAGGCATTTGGGATTTATATAGTCAGGCATCATGGAGGGAGATAAGTGGACAGCTTCAAATATTTCCATTTAGAGAGACAGATCAGATGTTAGAACATGACAGGAAAAGATCACTGAGGAACAGAGGGATAACTACTAAAAGTGAATCCTAGTCTCATATCCCCCAAAGAACCCATAATTACGATCATCACCTTCATTACAATCATTACTATCACCATCATCATTGCTTTTGGTACCATCATCATCTCTATCACCATTACCATCAACATCATTATCACCATCATCATCCCCACCACAACCATCACCACCAATATCATTATCATTGTACCACTACCATCATCATCCCCACCAGTATCATCATTCCCATCATCATTGCCATCATCACTGCTACCAACATCATCACCATCATCATCTCCATTACCACTATCAACATCATCATCACCATCATCATCCCCATCCCCACCACTACCACCAACATCATTATCATTGTCATCATCACCCTTATTCCCACCAGTATCATCATTCCCATCGCTATCCTCAGTTACCAACATCATCACCCTCATTGTCATCACCACATCATCATCATCATCATCACCACCACCACCACCATCATCATCACCACCACCACCACCATCATCATCACCACCACCACCACCACCATCATCATCATCATCATCATCATCATCACCATCACCACAACATCATCAATATCATTGCCACCACCATTATTTTCAGGAGAAAGGTGTTTAGAGGAAAGACTGGTGATAAGTAGATGCAGCTGGTCTAAGACTGAAGAGCACAAGTCCTCTTCATATACTGCCAGGCATGATCCTCCCTGGATCCACTTCTACATTCTTTTTCTGTGACAATTCATCCTTTCCCTTTGCCAAATTAAACCCATGTAGGCCAGCATCTAGAGGTCTGTATAGCTTGGATCTTGCCTTTAAATTCAAAACTAGCACTTTCAGCGACCAACTAGAAAACACAACTTGGGAATATCCTGGTAGCACCTCTGGTATCTGTCCAGCACTGTCTGGAAGCTTCCTTCAAACTTGTGCTCTTCTTCCCCAAAAATAGAGACCCCCCTTAAGCCACATGATTGATGACCATGTCCTGGGGTCCTGGGCCTGTTTTCTTACTAGCCTCTCTCCTGTCACTATTCCTCCCCATAATCATGCTGATGCCTTTTTCTAGCTATTATGACTTTATAGCTGGGCTGACAAATTCCCTGGGTTACTGACACAATACTTGGTCTCTCCAACATACTTTCTACAAAACAGCCAGATGACCTTTTTAAAATGCAGTTGGACAGTCCTGATCATGCTATTCTGGTCTCAGCATCCCTAAAGAATTCCCATCACTCCTCAGTGAAATCCCAGCTGGGACTCTGACTCAGCTAGAACTCTTCTATATTGTCCTCCAGGTGAGGGTGACCCTGGGCTAACCATGCATCTCCCCAATGAGCTGGGGTCCTTCCTGCCTGAGATTGTACTTACTGTTTGAAATGTTCTTCAATGTGCTTCTCTTTACCTTCCCACAGAACTCTGTTGCCTTCTGGAAACTATTTCTGACCCTCCAGATGAATGTGGAGTGGACCCCTAGAATGCTCTTGCCCAGAACTCTTTACTAAAAGTGACTAAAATGAGCAGCAGACAGGCACCTGTGTGGTTGACATTTTCCTGTGACTGGAAACTCAGGAAGGACCTGGATGCCCTGTGACCTTCCTTACTACTAAATTCACCATTTTAAAAATCATGACTGTGGGGCTGGGAGGATTACTTAGTGGGTAAGAACAGTTGCTGTGCTAGCCAAAGGACCTGAGTTAGAATCCTTATTACCCTTAGCTACATGTACCTGTCACTTCAGCATTGGCAGCAGGGAGAGATGGGTCTGGGAAGCTCTCTGGACAGCCTGCCTAACTGAAATCATGGGTTTCAGTTAAATGAGAGACCCTGTCTGAAGGGAATAAGGCAAGGAGTGAAAGAGGAAGATATCTGATGTCTTCTTGTATACCCATGTGCAAACATTGT
Organism: Peromyscus attwateri; assembly: GCA_902168425.1. Taxonomy (NCBI): domain Eukaryota; kingdom Metazoa; phylum Chordata; class Mammalia; order Rodentia; family Cricetidae; genus Peromyscus; species Peromyscus attwateri. Next base: position 38,446 of record CABHPP010096725.1, on the reverse strand, counting down.
GTGTGTGTGTGTGTGTGTGTGTGTGTGTGTGTGATGACAAGACACACAGTGGAAAGAGGTCACATGCAATTAAGATCATCAAGGTCCTAGAATTTTCTCTGAGGTGTTAAAAACAAAATTTAAGGAATGGTTAAAAGAACAGGAAGATTAAAGAAAATGTAGATTGATAAAATACATGTAATGAATATAAAAAGAATCCAGAGAATAATTTAATCATCAACAAAATGTTAAGAATAAATACAAAACAGAAAATCCAATATATCAGGAAGTAATATACCACAAGAATATATGCACTTGTTCAGGTGTGATTTCTTCAAATGTGAAAGTGTAGGAGAAAGGCAAAAAGCTAGAAAAACACACAAGTCTGTCAACAATAGCAGAAAGCTGCTACAAGGCAAACCAGTGTTAAATGAGGAAAGTGGGGTTTAGGCCAAGAAGATGCATTGGAAATGCAAGGACACAGGTTTAATAATGGCAAAAGTGTCACACAGGAGGAGGACACCCCAGTATCATAGTGCCCAGGCAGGGATGCTACTTCAAAATGAGCAGAGCAGCACTTAAAGATGGACCATGGTGATGGACCATGGTGGGAAATACAGCAGAATCCTTTCAGCAACAGCCATGAACAGCAGTAATGCAGGCCAGATTGTAGAGGACTCAAACTGGAGGAAGCAGTATGGGCCAACAGTATGTATAGATACTGTCTCTGATGGTAGCACACCCATTGTTCCTGAGGACACTGGGGCCATTTGCTAAACCTCCTTTCATCTGGAATGAAAACCAGTTATGAATTCTCTAATGAAATGGGGGGTTTTGAGTAGACTTTGTATCAGTCAAACCAAAGGGGCAATCAGAAATAAGAACATCACTATAGGATTCCAAACACCTGGAAATTAAAATTAATTTAAAATAACAAACTTTGAAAAATGAAACATATCTACTGACCAGAATAAAAATAAAATGCATCAATGTTTGCAAGGGCTATGACTGTGTTTGGAAAGGAATCTGTGTCCCATAGATGTACTTCTGTGTCTAGTTATAGTTTGAAATAGTTAAAGATAAATTTGTAAACCTAAGCAGACAGTGGTTGGTTCCTCCCATAACAATTGTACCACTATTGCACAAGTGGGCACGTCTTGCCAGGACAGTCATTACTGTAGCTTGCAGGATTCACAGCTGGGTAAGACTGATGATTACTTTTCTCCCTCTGGTGGCACACACAGCACCTTCTAGTGCTTTGAAAGCTAGTCAGGAGCGATGATACTTCTAGGTCAGTACCTGCTTGATTTCTCCATGTCCTATGACTCAAGCACGTGGCATGTTCAGCAATCAGCTCTTCCTGTCAAGTTCTGAAGGGTAATCAAGAACAATGGCAATAGCTTATAATGTCTAGGCCCCACAGACAAGAGTGTTTGGGTAACATACACTGGATTCAATTTGTCTAAAAGAGAGAGAGAGAGAGAACATGAAGATGGGTTCTTAGGGAAGTGTGGAGTGGATCTGGGGAGCAGTTGGAGGAGAGGGAATGAATATAGCCAAAATATATAGTATGAAGCTCTTAAAGAATTGATACAAACAAATCTTTAAATAAAATGTAACACACTCGGAATGTGCTCAAATATGAGTAAGATGTGGACCCAGATCTTCAGCTGCTAGCAGAGTAGGTGAGGCCTTTGTAAGGAACAAGAGAACACATCACAGAAAATTTGTAAAGGATTAGCCTTGAAACATTTAAGCTTCTGAAGACTGAGAAAAAAATATAATTAAAATCCATCATAGTGTAGACACATCTTTGAATTAATTATTGTTTCACTCTACTTCACAGACGGAGATGGGAAGTGATGTGATTTGGAGGTGTGTACATGGTCACACAAAAGGATCATAACTCAAAAGCCCTGACACAGGCTTCAGATGTTAGCATCAATCTCACAGTAAGACTCATGATACCCAAGGCCTGACAGCCCCCTGTGGCCTCAGGAGCAAACATAGTTTCTTCTGAGTTCCCCATCCACTTGTCTGTTGTGGTGAGGAGCCAGAGGTCTCATGGGTTGGTTCTATGTCCAGGATTGACGGCCCAGCACAAATGGCATCTCTCAGAAATGCCGACTGCTGAGTAGCGCAAGCAATTCCCAGGTTGCAAAATTCCAAGATTTGTTACTACAGACAGAGATTAGAAAACAAAATATCGTGAAATTAAGTTTAAGCCTCAGAAGGCTTCAGTACTAGCAGGACCATTCTGGAAATCTCATTCATTCTCATCAAACTCCATTTTCAACAGGATCTAGACAAGGGCTAATGGCAAGTAAAAACTGGAGTTATCTCTGGCTTGAACTAAATAGAATCTCCCAGACAGTGAGCCCCTGGGAGGTATTTGTGAAATATTTGAGAGTCTTCATGCTGGGTCTGATAGCTCCATGAAGTAGATAATGTAGTGAATGCTGCTTTATTTTGTGTGGATCAAACAGAAATTGGCTCCCATGGGTTTAAGTATGTGGCACAGGTGCCCAACTCTGGCCTGGCCTAACCCTGGAGGCCTGTACATTTATCAAATGTGGATGGCACATGAGCCAAGGTGTATGGAACCTATAGGATGGAGGGAAATGCAGAGTGCCTTCTATAATCCACTTCCCAATACTCACAGCCTTCAGCATTCTCCCCTCTTTGCATATGTGATGTTCCCAACACACAAAGGGTGGCAAGGTGAAGGATAGCTGTTTCTTGATGTGATATTCTGTTATACAGGTCTCCATCTTGACAGCAGACCATAGATTTTTCCCTTTACTTGGCCAGCTGTGGCACTTGTGGTGAACCCTGTTTATGTAGGTGATGAGGACAAATGGCTTCTGGGACTGCAGGTGGTTCCCAAATTACAGCTAGAAGCCACATGCTTGCTTGACCAGGTCACAGGATACACATTATGCCAATGCCCAGAGGGGATCAGAAGCAGAGCCTCCATCATCCAGGCATCTAGATGAGAGCTTGGCTGGGTCTGGCATATTGATTGCAGCATTTTGAAATCTTGAGCTGAGCATTGAGCTTGGTGATAGTTGGGCTCCTCCTGGTCAGGAGAATCTGGAGCTAGCAAACTCAAGTCATTTAAGCTGCTAAGCGTGTGTTAAGTTTGTATGCAGTAACAGATAACTAATGCCAAGATAGGGGCATCAAAGTATGGGGATATGGGGCATGCAGGACTGCCTGTCTCACTGAGTGACATGGGGGGAGGAGCAGCAGAGGGTTAGAACCCAGAATGGACAGGCTCAGATCCTTGGCTCAGGCTGGGCAGATAGCTTGTGTGGTGGAGAGCTTGCCCAACATGCTTGAGGTCTTGGCTTTGATCCCAAGCACTACATGCATCAGGCATGGTGACCTAAACCTGTACTATAGTCTGGGCACCGAGTGGATAGAGATAGGAGAATCAGAAGTTCATGGTCATTCTTGTGTACCAACACTTGTGTGTCCTACTCAGGACAGTATCATTTGGGTGGTGATCACCCAGGATGTGGCGGGAGAAGCAAGAAGTAGATTACTGGGGGGAGATACCGGGGTTTCTGGTTCACTTGTGGCCCCAGATGTCACCTGCATTTATTGCCTGCACAAACAGGCCTCCATATAACAAAGCCAAGCAAAGAGAGTATTTGTGGCTTGCTGTCAAGATGGAGACCTAGGTAATGGGATGTCACGGCAACGGTGAGTTGGTGTTTGGTGATGCACTGGGCTTGGGGTGTAGGAAGAAGAATGCAATGAGTGGTGACCCTGGATTTCTGACTGATGCCCTGAAGGGATGAGCAGGTGTGCCTGTCACTGCCATGGTAAACGGCTGTGGAGAGAGGGACTGAGTGTTCTCTATTGGTCTCAGCAGCTAAGCAGACCTACAGTCTTTTGAGTCTGGAGTCTGGTGTGTGGTGTGAGAAGGAGCTCCAGTGTGGGTTGGCGGAGCAGAGCTTCTGCTCAAGGCCAATGAGGCCACTTAAAGAGGGAGCCTTCATGTAAGGGCGAACAACGACCCTGAGCTCTCTGGATGTCCTGGAAGAAGGTGGACTCTCATCGGCCACAAGCCAGAGTTTGAAGTGGAGACATCCCCTGTGTACTACACATGAAATACTTGGTCCTTGTCCTGTGTAGGAAGCAGGGTGACCTCCATGGACTATGACAATCCTTGCAAACCTCTGGCTTGAGGTATACATACCATGAGCCCCTCTCCACCTTGAGTCTGTTCCAGAGATTAGGAAGTTCATGAGGATCCAGGGGCTCCCAGAGTGCTAGAGGTGAGGGATGCCTCTCTGAGGCAGGTGAAGGAAAGTAAAAAAGATGGTCCTCTCACCAAGGGCTTCTTTGCATACACTCAAATGCAAGGAGACATGTACTTTTAAATCCAGATACTCAAATCCATCACAGACTGTCAAAGTGCCTCTGTGTTCAAAGTCTGTTCCCATCAGATGTTGCTGAAAATAGCCCCGTGCTGACCAGTTGCAGCTCTTATATAAGATTTAGTGCTGTCCTCAGCCCACACCTGTCAGGGATGTGATGTGACAGGCTGCGTTGGAGCAGCTCAGGGTGATAGATTTCCAGCGAAATGAGAGGTGACTCTGTGAGCACACGGGGACACACCCTGGCAGGCAAGCTTGGTTCTGCCTGAATGTTGGTGGCACAGATGAGGCTCCCACAGGTCCCCCTGGGCAGCTACTGGGGTCTGTATGTGGTGTCATAGCTTTGGCTGCCCTTATAATGGGCCAGGAGCAAGAACTATAGATTCAGAGACCTCCCACCTGCATCAGACCAAGTTCTAGGCACACCCATAGGCACCACAGCCATTTATTTTTTGTCCTGGATCATGTCACAGTCACAGGATGATACGGTTTTCCCACACCATGAGACATGGCCAGGGCCAGAGCATCTGGAGATTCTCATGCTCCTCACCAACCAGTGAACTTTTCTCTAACCCAAAGACCCCAGAAGCCAGAACTGGGTACCTGCCAACCTTTTGGATATTCCCGGTCCCTTTCAAGGGCCCCATCTCTGCTCATCCTCACCTGGGAGTTCTCCCAGCCTAGTTACAGCCCTGGTACCAGTGAAGACAGGTGGCCAGGGTCATTTCCAGACCACAAGGCAGAATCTAAGGCCAACAACCCAGCCAGCCCCAAGTGCTCAGTGCCCTCACTCAGTACCTGTCCCCACTGTCTATCACATCCCTATAGCTGCAGACATATATCTCAGGCAATTCAGACACAGCCATCCCTCGTGTCTCTGGGGGGTACAGTCTGTACTGGTTATAAAGATATATATGTATATTTTTAGTACATTTAAAATTAAAATATAATTGTGTCACTTCCCCTTTTCCTTTCCTCTCTCCAGTATCTCCCATTCTCAAATTGATAGCTTATTTTTCTTTGACTATAGATATTCAATACTTTATATATATGTATATATATACATATTCAAAGGAAAATACGTGTACAAATATATAAATGTCAACTTGTCATCACCTAGAATCACCTCAAAGGAACCTCAGTGGAAGAATGTCAAAATCGAGTTAACCTGTTCTGTTGGCATGCTTATGGGAGATTGGAACCTTGACCCAGCACACTGTAGATGGTGGCACTACTTCCTAGTTTGGGGCCCTGGGCAGTATAAGAGAAGAGCAGAGAGGTCTATCTTGAGTACTAAGCACCCAGAAAGCAAGGCTGCATCTATTCTCTCTGTACTCGTGGCCATGGGTATGGCATGACTAACTGCTTGAGTCCCTGCCTTGACAACCCTGAAGTGATGGACTGTAATTCGGGATTGTAAGCCAAATAAACTCTTCCTTCCACAAGTTGCTTTTAGTCAGGGGAGTTTATCACAGCAACAGAAAGCCACCTAGGACATGGTCTGTGACCCATAGAGAATGGCTGACACCTCAGGTAAAGCCAGGTCCTGGTTATCCGAAGCATACAGACTAACGGCAAACGCCACACATTAGGCACCATATGGGATTAGCAACAACTGAGAGTAAAGCCAACGTTATTCTCATTCAGGGCCCTCTTCTGCTCCAGTCTTCCACCCACGTCTCCTGCCTCCTCTGTTGAAAGTAAATGCTCCCCACGCACTGTGCATGTAACGTTTGCAGTTTTAAGTGTGCTTGTGAAACAGCATGGGCTGCTCTGTCCTTCTTCACAATTATGCCATGGAGGATTCTACCTTATCTGGACCTCTGTGGTCTTAACCTGTGGCCTTTAACCCTTATCTGGTCAGAAACCTTCTCCTTTCACCCAGAATGGCTTCCCATCATGGCCATCATGAGCCACCAACAGCACGCTTGGTTTGTGCACCCTGGGTGAGTGGCAACTCCTGTCCTGAGTCATGGAGCAGGATGGCAAGGGCCTTTACCCCATGGCCAGAACACGGCAGAATTTTTAATGTGGGAATTATTCATTTTTGGAATATTTCGTTTCGTATTTCCAAACCAGCCACAAGGGACTGCAGGCGGCTTAAAACTACTGTGAAAAACAACACAGAAAACAACTGTGCAGAAGAAGCGGTGGCTGCAGCCTCTGCACTGAGAATGACTATGTCTCTGAGCTGTCTCTCAGCACCTCTCTCTCTGCTAAAGACCACCCCACCCCAGCCACCATCACCTCTCAGGATGCAGTGCTAATCATGAGCTTTGCCTCTTCCTCTTCCTGGCCATATTCCAGCCTTAGCTCCCCCTGTGGTTCCCTGAGTGGACCCTTTCCTTGGACCTAATTACTTTCTGAGTGACCCTGAGAACAGCTGACATCACTGAGCCTTCATTTTCTCACTACCAGAGGTGATGGTTTCAGGATTGTATGGTCTGGTATAGGATGCTGTAGCTGAAAGTTTTCCTGTGTCCTGCCTGGCCCCATGGTACCTCAGCTGCTTATAAAATAATCACACAGAGGCTTAATAATATTTATAACTGCTCAGTCATTATTAGCTCAGGCTTATTACTGACTAGCTCTTATGCTTAAATTAATCTATAATTCTTATCTATGTTTAGCCATGTGGTTTGGTACCTTTTCTCAGCTCTGCCTTCACATCTTGCTTCCTATGTGTCTGGCTGGTGACTCCTGACTCAGCCTTCCTCTTCCCAGAGTTCTCCTTGTCCGCTTATCCCACCTATACTTCCTGCCTGTCTACTGGCCAATCAGAATTTATTTATCAACCATCAGAGCAACACATTCGCAGCATACAGAGTGATATCACCCATCACTTCCCCTTTTCTTTCTGTTTAAAAGGAAGGTTTTAACTTTAACATAGTAAAATTACATACAACAAAACAGTTCTCAAGCAAGAACTAAAGTTACAATATCTAGTCTATTTGTATCTGACAAAATTAAATAAAATATTCTGTCTATTTGTATTTGGCAAAATTAAATAAAATATTCTGTCTATTTGTATTTGGCAAAATTAAAGAAAATATTCTGTCTATCCTATATCATATATATATATATATATATATATATATTTGTGAGTCAAAGTTTCACATCTAATTTATCTTTTATCATAACCAAGGAAAACCATAATTACAACTATCTAGTCATCAACTACATCAAAGACCCCAGAAGGAAATAATATTACCTAGTAAAACAGGAAGTACAAACAAGCGACTTCCAAAAAATGAGTTATGACAGAAACAGCCAGCTTCCTGGACAGTCACTCGAGGTTTCTCTGCACATTGGGGCATCCTCTTCAGCCTCCAAGCTTAGCATGTCTGACAGACTAATTTGTGAAGTAGGATGTACAAAAGGCTCACAGCTTGACCTCACATTCGGTGTGAGTATTCCATGTACCAGATAATAGTTTTTCTTATATTAGTTATAACTTTTGTAAAATTTTTTTAATTTTTATTAGACAAAAAAAGGGAAAATGTGATATTTTATTTGTACTTTAATAAATAAAGTTTGCCTGGAGATCAGAGGAAATAGCAAGCCATATTAAGTAAACAAAGAAGTCAGACAGTAGTAGCACACCCCCTGAATCCTATCACCTAGCAGGCAGGATCTCTGTGTGTTCAAGGCCACACTAGGGAACAGAGCCAAGTGTGGTAACACACGCCTTTAATCCTAGTACCAATCATAGAGGCCTGGAGGTCTGTACAGACAGACAGGAAGTTACAGGGCTGTTTAGGAAGAGGAAGTGAGGTAGCTGGACTAAGAGAGCCAATGAGAGGGCAGAACAGCAAGGCAATAAAGACGTGGGTAGACAGGAAGTAACTTGCATTTGGAAGCTGCCAAGTTGGTGAGGTAAGGTTAGCTGTGGCTTTCCCTATTTCCCTGATCTCTCTAAGGCTTTCACCCCTATATTTGGCTCCATATTTTTTATTTAATAAGACCATTTAGAAATTTCATCTATAGGATGCCACAGCAGGAGCCTGATGAGTCATGTCTGTGTGCTGTCCTATTCCCTCCCTTTCTCTACCCGTGTGCTCATCCTGGCTTCAGGACTTGAAGAACCTTCCCAGAGTTCTATCAACACTCAGGATTCTCAGTAGGCCGAGGTGGACCCCTCCCTTGGCCTCCTCCTGTCACAGGTTTCCCATTTACAAGCCCTTGCTGTCCATCTCACCCTCCATGACTTTGATGACATGCTTATTATGAACATCTGCAATGGTTCATCTTGATTGTCAACTGGAAAGGGATATAAAATCACCATGGAAACAAACCTCTGGGCATGCCTGTGAGACATTATCTAAATCGGGTTAAATGTACCATCCCATGGCCCTGGGTTTGGACTGCATAAAAAGGAGAAAGTGAGCTGAGCACCAGCAGTCACCTCTGTTTGCTGACCTCCGACTCAGTACGAGCATCTGCCTCAAGCTCCCACTGCCAGGCCTTCCCTGACGGGCTGTGCCCTCGACTTGTGAACCCACAGTAAACTCTTATTTCCTGCAATTGCCTTGACAGGCATTTTGTCCCAGCAGCAGCTAAAACAAACAAACAAACACAGAAGCAAAAATACACAAAAATCTAATCAGAAGATTTGTACTGAGCTGTGGGTGGTGGGCCATTACTAGAATAAATGTGAGGATGATTCTTAGGTCTTCAGAGTTGGTCTGCAGGAAGAATGTGGACAAGTTTGGAAATTTGGGATAGAAAAGCTCTTGAATTCCATAAGCAGAGATTAATGGAAGACAGGAATGGTGAGCAAAACATGGACAGCAGAGGCCTGGCTCATGAAGCTTCTGTACTTCATGGTCACTGTAAAGAATCAGACTAGTAATATGCAGGCTTCATTCTGGATACAGATCTGGCTGTATTCTGCCCGTGTCCTGAGAATCAAATTCAAATTTAAATTAAATCTAAATTCAAGCCTGAATTTTAAAAATAATTTACTAAGGTGTTTGGCCCAGGGAGACAGGAGAGCATTCAGACCCAGGTGTGATGACTACTTACTGGTCTATCCAAGGCAGAAGCAGGGCAGAAAGATACAGAAAATGCAGTCTGATGAGGGACAGAGTTCAGGCAAGTTTAAAGATGTAGCAAAGATGTTGTCTAAAGTTGCAGCCAAGTTGTGAGCTGCAAGGGAGAAACTTCCTGTCTGCATTGCAGCAGGAGAACCCCTGCCTCCTGGAACGGGAGACCTCACCCTGCCAAAGCTTCCAGCTCAAGAATCGGTTTAAAGAGGAAGAACGTGCATGGCAACTGTCCGTGTTAGCTGTGACACAGCCTCTGCTGGTGAGTTTGTCCACCACTCATTTCACGTTGGCTGCCCTGGTTACCGTGACCAAAGCAACTTAAGGAAGGAAGAGTTAATTTTGGCTCACGGTTCAAGGGTGGGAGAGCCTGGTGCCAGAGATTGAGGTGGCTGGTTACAATACATCTGCAGTAAAGCGCAGAGTTGAATGCATTTTTTTTTAAATTAAAGCAGGACTAAGAACCTTGGGATGGTGCTACCCACTCCTAGGGCAGACATTTCTCCAAAAATTAACCTAATTTAGGCAATCCCTCACAGCATGCTCTAAGCCTTGTCATCATGCTGGTTCTAAAGCCTGTAAGGTTGGGAGCAATGTTAGCCATCCCAGTGGTCATCTCTCCCTGACCATATTCCTGTGTCACTTTTTTCTTCACAATACTAATCATTTTTGTGTCCCTGTGTGTCAGTGTGTACCTGTGTCTGTGTGCATTTGCCTGTGTGTTTATGTGTCTCTGTGCATTGTCTGCATGCCTGTGTATCTATCTCTGTGTATCTGTGTGTGCACATGTGTCTCTCTGTGTGTGCATATGTATGCTTCTGTGTGTTTGTATATATTTCAGTGTGTGTGTGTGTGTGTGTCTGTGTGTGCATATGTATGTTTCTGTGTGTTGTATACATTTCAGTGTGTGTTTGTATGTCTCTGTGTGCATATGTATATTTCTGTGTGTTTGTGTACGTGTCAGTGTGTGTGTGTCTGTGTGTGCATATGTATGTTTCTGTGTGTCTGTATACATTTCAGTGTATGTGTCTCTCTGTACATGTCTCTGTGTGTATGCATGTGTTTAGGTATGTGTCTGCGTGTGTATGACTAGATATATGTCTCTCAGTGTGTGTATGTGTCTCTTGTGTTTATGTGTGTACATATGTCTGTGTGGGCATGTGTGTGCATGTGTCTCAGTGTGTATATGTTTGTGCATGTCTGAATATATGTCTCTCTGCATGTACAAAATCCGTGTGTGTATGTGTGTGTGTGTGTGTGTGTGTGTGTGTGTGTGCGCGCGCGCGCATGTGTGTCTCAGTGTGTGTATGTTTGTATGTTCTTAGGGAAGGAACCAGGAATGTGAACATACTTGACAAGTGGTCTTACCAATAAGCTCTACCTGAAGCCCACCTTCTTTAACTCATTTGAAAATTCAGATACCTAGTATGTGGGGGGAAAACATGTATGCTGTATATGTACATATATGCACAATATATACATATGAACATGTACAGCACATATAACACATATGTATCCCTCACTTACTATACCTGTACACACACACAAAATCAGAGGTATGTTTTTCTCAGAGCCCGTCAGAAACACATTCCCTAGGTTCACCTCCCTACCTATATCCATTTTGAAAGAGCACACACCTCTTCTCTGCACTGTCACATTCACTCCCCCCATCCTTCACAGTGACATCCTACACCTCCTTTCCCTGTGACTTCCCATAGCTCCTCCCTCCACTGAGGCACCCAACTCCTCCCCCTACTTCCCAATCCAAGCTTCACCTTTCTGGCATGACCGTCTCCTCCTCCTCCTTCCTCTGCTGTGACACACACTCGTCTCTCTCTCTCCACACAGTGCTACCCAATCCCTCTTCTTTCCATGGTGACACCCACTCTTCCCTGCCTTCTTGCACCCCAAGAAGCCAGATACCACAAGCAACTCAACTTTCACCGTGTACCCTCGGCGTCTCCACCGGAAGTCAGAGGTACCCGGACCCTTTCGTGTCCCACATGTGCCTTCCTTTCAATCCATCAGTGTCCTGCCTCCTGCTTCCTGTGTCCTTCTCTTTTGTTTTTTTTTTTTTTTCTGGGTGTAGACTAGGCCTGGACACAACAGGATCCCCAGCCACATTTCCACATTTAGCTCCTGTGTGCAGCTGGGATCTGAGCAGGTGCTCCTTCACAGTGAGTTTCAGAAACTCCAAAGCCTCCCAGGCTCAGTCACTGAGGAAGGCAGGCACCAGCTTGAAGCTTTGAGAGAGCAAGTGTGCCTTGCTACAGTGGGCACACTAGGCCTCAGAGTGAGGTCTCCATCACAAGATTGAGGCCACATACCACCCTGCTCCCTGTACATGTGTTCCCAACCCAGGCTGCCTGGTCCTGGCCCCTGGGGATTGTCATACATCTGCTACTTCCTTGTGTCAACATAAAAGTTCTAATAAGGCAAGGCCCTTCATTCTGCTCTGATTTTTATTAAATTCATCTCTTGTGATTTATTGATTTTCTTAAAAGAAAAGTAAATCCATTTCTCATTTTTTTTCTCAGCTTATTACCACACACTTGAGTCTGGGACACAAGGAGCCAGAACTCTGTTAAAAGTGTTCAAAAAAGCGTTTCCCAAATCCAAATCAATATAAACACATGGATACACTGTTTAATGTTACAAAAAAACAAATGTAAAAGTTACATCAAAATCCACTGCTTGACTGGCCAGGTAGAGCAGCTCTGATGGGCTCTAGCACACGCTCTAGCTCAGGGGCTCTGGGTGGGAGAAGGCTGGGAGAATGATGTGAGAGCTCAGAGTCAGCTCCTCCTGGGGGAGGGGGTCAGTGGGCTACAGCCAGAAAAGCAGAAAAATGAACAACAAGCAGCAGAGGGGCCTGGAAAGTCTGCAACAGACAGATGGGGAAGAATTGCAAAGCCTATATGCACCAGACTAATGGAGGGTGGGCTGTTCCCACACCAGGCCCTGCTTTCCGAGGTCCAGCCAGCATCCTCAGACCAGATCTTCCTATGTACCTATGTCCCACCTTCTAAAGGCCCAGCTTTTCCAGGACTGACCTCCTCAGGCCCAACCTCTCTCAGATATGTATGGCCTTCCCTGGTTCCATTTCTTCAGGGCTTAGCTTAGTGTCCCAAGTGGCCCTTGTGCTCGGGAAGAGTGTTGCATAGGAAAGATGCTTGTTCTAGTTCAAGCATGTTCTTAGAGGGAGAGACTCAGCCCCAGGTCCTTCCTAGTTCTTTTCCTGTGGGCAGGAGCCCCATGAGAACCTAGGAACAATGCAGCTCAACCCAGCAGAGGGCCCTTGAAAGGCTGTGTATAAACCTGGGCTTGCACATTCCTGGACACACAAACAGGATGCATGGGGATGCCATCTTCTGCACTCATTCACAGGCATGTGTGGTCAATATTGATGCCATGACAAGACACTGCCATCTGCAAAGTTCATGGTTGAGAACTATGCAATCTAGTTACAAAGTTATTGCAAAACAAAATTCTGACCGAATCTTAAATAGGTTTATCATTTTGTATTTGGCCACTTTGGTGGCTATTCTGGGATGCATGGGTCCTGTGGCCTGCAGGTTGGACAGCCCTGGTGGAGCATCCCAAATGCTTAGAGTCTGAATAGAGGCCATAAGGCAGATCTTTCATTGGCCACTGGAGGACACACAGGGAAGATCTAAACAAAAAAGTAGGATCTTGGAAACTAAATTGACCAGTCTAAGAATTGGGAACGTGGGGCCCGGATGCAGCTCCTGCACAGACAGCATCAGCATCTTGTCCTCCCTTTTCTCAGAGCCTCACATCAGAAGGTGCACAGTGTCCAGGGTGAAAAATCTAGGTCCCTTAGCACAAGAACAGCAGAATCATCTCCGTTCTGGGGAAACACAGTGGGCAGACATTGGTACCCAGAACACACTGCTGTTGGGATTATCTAAGAGACTTTAAATAGCTGTTAGCAAACACATCACAAACACACTCACAGTCAACAAAAATCAGAAACTGAAACCTTAAGCCCTGGCGGGGGTGAGAACTGAACAAAATAAAAAGCACACAGACAGGTTCCATCGCAGAAGGGAAGAGAACTCAGAGAAATGGGTGCAAGCACATTCCAGGAGGAAGCACCCAAGTCTCTCAGCAAACACAAAGCCAGGGACCTGGCAGCAGGTAAGGTGTCCAGGGTTTGTGGTATCAGACACAGGTTGAGAGAAAGAATGTGAACCTTAAGACAAAAAACGGTTCGAGAAATGTTGGCTGAAAACTCTCTGGGTTTGGAAAAATACAAAAACTAACACAATCAAGAAGCTCACCAAGTCCCAGGGAAAATGAGCATGAAGGAAATCCGACCCAGACACACAGAGAAACGGAGAACAGGAAATGTATGGGGGTGGGGGATGGAGCTTTCAAAGTCGAAGTCAGTACCATGCTGTAGTGCCTACGGGGATGCAACACAGGCATCTTCTCCACTTGAAGCCGCTGCGGTGGGATGGATATGGTGCTGAGCTTTTCAAAGTGCCGAGAGGAGAGAATTGTTACCTGGGAAATACATATCCACAGGAAATACCTTTCAGAATGAAGATGAAACGGAACATTCTCAGCTGAAGGAAGCCCTGGTGTGCTCCTTACTTTCCTCAGCACAGCACCTGACAGAAGCATTGGAGGACGGATTGTTTGGGTTCGCAATTGGAGGATGTGGCCCACCTTGGTGGGGCAGGCTTGGTGGTAGGAGTCACTCTCAGTGGCAGCATCAGGAGCCTGGGTGCTGCTGGCTTACCGGTGGACCTGGAAACAGAGAGAGGAATGGTGGTACTCCATTAATTTTTCCCGTTGTATTAAGTCTGGGACCCCAGTTCGTGGAATGGTGCCACCCACATTCACAGTCTCCCTCCTCACTCTCAGCGGCAGCATCAGGAGCCTGGGTGCTGCTGGCTTACCGGTGGACCCGGAAAAAGAGAGAGGAATGGTAGTACTCCATTAATTTTTCCCGTTGTATGTATTAAATCTGGGACCCCAGTCCGTGGAATGGTGCCACCGGCATTCACAGTCTCCCTCCTCTGCCAGCCCTTTGTAGAATGCTGTTATAGAGAGAACTAACATCTGCCTTACTTAACAGATGCCCCGAGTATTCCTTAATCCAGTCAAATTGACAATCAACATTGAGCATCCCATCTGAGAATTCAGGGCCCACAGAAATGCTCAAAAAGATTCTCAAGGGGAGGACTTTAGACTGAGGAAAAGGACAGAGGAAGGAGACAGTGGGGCGTCACAAGAGAACCCATGTTGAAGAGCCTTCTGCATTTTACAGGCTTCAAAATATGTCTGATGCTGAAAGTAGAAACACTGTGCCCTTGCCTGATGGCATTCCCACATAGGAGACATAATATGGGAGACAATGGTCACATGGGAGCAGGCAGGGGGCCCTGGAGGAGGCCAGTTTTCTGCGCTGAGCTTGACCTGATGGCATCTTGTTCCTAAAGCAACCAGGAAGCTAGGTGCACTGTGTGTATCTTCTCGTTCTCAAAATTATACTGTGCAAAGCAATGTCCCTCGAACCTCTGACTACAGAATACTAAAGATATTCCAATAGCCCCAAAGGAGGAAGGAGATGGAAACGTGAAAACCAGACAGAACAAAGAGGGAGAGAAAAAAATAAATAAAAAGAAACGATGGAAACAAGTTCAAATGTATCAATTAGAGCAAATACAGGTCTCTACACATATAAAAACAACAACAACAACACAACAAAACAAACAAACAAACAAAAAACACTATTAAGGAGTGGCTGTAAATATTACTCATAATGCCCAGAGAGAACTCACTTCAAATATAACGTCATGAGCATATGAATGGGAGTGGGTGGGAGGAGGGGGGCTGCCATTCTGAGTACTGATCACAAAAGTTGGTCCTGTGGTACAAATACAAGACATGTAGACCTCAATGGGATAAATGAGGATGTTGAGGAATAATAAGAGAATATACTCACCAGTCAGACACAGTGATGGCAGCAGCATCTGCTCTAATGAAAGAGCTTCCAAAGCAAGGGAGCAGAAGCTGCAGAAACCAGGAGGAGGAAGGCGTGCATCCTCAGCTCCAATGGGAGATGCCACACTCCTTTGAGGAAGACCCCGGACTGGCCCAGCATCAGCCGGGTGATGACATGCACCCGCTGTGAAATTCTGTTGTGATCACTGTTTTCAGGATGCCCTGTCGGAGGAAAGCAAACTCACACTTTCAGATGTGCTCAGGGCACCCAGCCAGACCACCTCTGAGGTCTTAGCCAGTCCTCTTTCCTGCTGTAATGGAATTGAGCTAGAAATCAACAGCAGAATGATAAACAGACCCTTGGAAACTCATCAACATGGCAGAGGTGGTAACTGGTCAAAGAGGAAGTCTGAAGGGAATTTAGAAATATTTTTAACCGGGTAACAATGAGCATAAAGTATCTCAAAATTTGTGAGCTGTAGCTAATGCAGCTCCAGCAAGGAAATCTAAATCATCTAATGGCTTTGTCAGAAAAGACGAATGCTTTCAAACAAATATTCTTAACTTCACCTGAAAAATGGAGGGTGAAGAGCTGAATAAAAACAGGGGAAGTTAGGAAAGATGACAGGGTGAGAGCAGAGGTCAGGGGGACCGAGAACAGCAATAGGAAGTATCCAGACACCGGAGCTGATTCCCTGCGAAGGTCAGCCCAATTAGTGCAGGGCTAGCAAGGGCAGATGGGAAACAAGCCCTTATCGTCCTCAGAAACAAGGGTTTGCTTTTTTCGTTGTTGTTAAATAAAAGAAAAACATAAAAAGAGAATCCCACACGTGTAAATAAATTGTACACCTCACAGGAAATGTACCAAGGTCTTGAAAATCAGATTATCTAAAACTCACCCAAGATGAAATAGAACCTCAGTCGTCATATTTCTGTGAAGTCAATGGAATATGCAGTTAGGAGCCCCCCAGGAAAGAAACTTCCAGGCCAAAGGAACATTCCACCCAGTACCCAGTACTTAAAACACTATTAGTTATGTAAGACATACTGAAAAAAAAAGGGAAACATTTCTTCTTTCATTTTATAAAATAAACATTACACAAACACTTAACTAGGTTGAGGTGCAGAAGCAGGAGCAGGAGCAGAGGAAGGGGAAGCAGAATGGGAAAGATGGAGAGGGAGATGGAGAGAGGGAAGGGAGAGAGAGGAGAGAGGAGAGAGAGAGAGAGAGAGAGAGAGAGAGAGAGAGAGAGAGAGAGAGAAAACAAAGCAAGATGAAATGTTAGCATTGTCCATGTCTGCAAATCTACTCAACAAACTACTGGTTCTGGCAGCAAACTTACAATTAATATATTGTCATTCAAGGGGGTTTGTTACAAGAATTCAAAACTGGATCAATATTAGAAACGTAATGAGTAATAATAACTCTTTGAGAAATAATGTCATATAATCATTGGACAAAACTCAAATCTATTTACAAGAAAAAAAGCAAAACAAACCAAGAAGGGAAGTAATGGGCCTTTGTCTACTGAAGGGCATTTCTCCAACTTACAGCTAGCATCTTACTTAACAGTGGCATAGTTACTTAACCCTAAAACTGGGAAAAGAATAAAATGTTCTCATTCATCAGCTGTATTTGACATTATAAACTTGTATAAAACAGCAGAGGCTCCTCTTGTCGCTTTTGATTGCCCACCAAAACCAAATGGTAAAACCCAGTTGCTGATGGCACCACACACTTTGCTTGCAGGATATAGAGAAATCTAGAACTTACTGGGAAGCTTCCTCCCTGAAGGCCAATTTTCATAGTGCTGGAAGTTTCTGGGCAGGCTGCAGAGGGAGAGAAGACCTTAGTGGTCTTATCCATAGCTGGACCCTGAATGCTATATCAACCTGCCAGGCAATAGTGGCATGTACCCACTGACGTAATAATGGCTTGAGTGATGTGTATGTGTGTAGGGGGTAACCAACTGCTTTATTACCGAATTTGAGGCCTGTTACATAGGAGGAAATTTATGTTTCACAAGTTAAACCCAGTCCAAGGCTCATGTATGGGGAGTTGATAGGCCCTGGGGGCCAGAGGACCTACTAGTGTTGTTTTGCTGAATGGATAGTTTGTCAAAACCACCTTCTAAATGGATACCTATACCCACAGATTAGTGTTGCCCTTAGCCTTGGTCAGAGGACTTTTGTTTGGAGGGTAGCAGTTGTTGCAGAGACTGTAGCTGTTTTAAATGTTGAGAATAAATGACTGCTGAGTGCTTGACCCTATATTACAAGTCTACATCACTCCCTCCAAGTCTCAGAGGACATAGCAGGAGAGGGGGCAGAGAAAATTTAAGAGCTAGCAGGTGGGGAGGAGTGCTGTGAGATGCAGATGGGGAGGAGTGCTCTGAGATGCAGATGGGGAGGAGTGTGTGAGATGCAGATGGGGAGCAGTGCTGTGAGATGCAGATGGGGAGCAGTGCTGGGAGATGCAGATGGGGAGCAGTGCTGGGAGATGCAGATGGGGAGGAGTGCTGGGAGATACAGATGGGGAGCAGTGCTGGGAGATGCAGATGGGGAGGAGTGCTGGGAGATACAGATGGGGAGCAGTGCTGTGAGATGCAGATGGGGAGGAGTGTGTGAGATGCAGATGGGGAGCAGTGCTGGGAGATGCAGATGGGGAACAGTGCTGGGAGATGCTGGCTTCTAGGCATGGCGTGGCCTCTGCAATCATGAACTCACAGCTGCTGTAGTTGCCAGCACAAAGTGAACCCCTCAACACTCCAGCACGGGTAGGGTAGGGTCTCAGCAGGTCCCACCCTCTCCTGAGGACCTCAAGGCTACCAGGGGCAGGGAGGTCATTTTCTCCAGTGGTATACCTTCTAGTCAGCTACCCGAGCTCCAGTAAAAAAATGCCCCCTCCCATGCCCATGTAAGCAAGCCCAATTAAAAACCAAAGATGAAGACATGAAAGTAAGAGAGGAATTTGTTGGGGAGAATAGGAGGTGCAGCAGGAGTAGAAGGGGGTGAGGAAGTGATGAGGGGTAGTGAACATGATCAAAGTACATTCTGTGCATATATGGAACTGTAAAAGAAGAAAACCAAAGAATTTTTGTAAGACAAGATAATTTAAAAATTTATATGAGATGCCAAGTAAATTAGATCAAAGCTTTATGAGAGACAATAATATCAGGAATTGTATTGCTAGACTGTGAGTCTGACTCCAAGATACTGTAATCAAGGCTGCATGGAAGGAATAGATGGGTTGTGGATACAGACTTCCCCAAAAGGACCTGAACAGACCAAACGTGGAAAGCTCATGGTTTTCTTAGAAGACAAGGGATGAAGTTGTAGCGCAGTGGTAGAGCTCTGGCCTCTCATGCCTGAGGCCTTAGGTTCAACCTCCAGCACCACCAAATAAAGAAAAAGCTAACTCCATCAGAAGGAGAAAAAGGCCAACTGAGAGCCTTTATTTCCACGCCACCATGACTGTGCCATCGCACTGTCAAGGCAGTCTGGAGAACCTCCAGCATGAGTTCAGTAGAAAACTATTGG
The DNA here is from genome assembly GCA_902168425.1 of Peromyscus attwateri. Lineage (NCBI taxonomy): Eukaryota > Metazoa > Chordata > Mammalia > Rodentia > Cricetidae > Peromyscus > Peromyscus attwateri. Next base: position 19,518 of record CABHPP010096725.1, on the reverse strand, counting down.
GACCAGGGCACTGGGGAGATATTGTAGGGGCCACACTGCTGGAGATTTAATACAACACAACCCATAGAAGAACAAAAGGACACCTGGGATTGTATTAAGGACAAAAGCCCTTGTTGCAAAGACATTGTTAAGAGAATAAAAAATGGATCAGGGATGGACTACATTGTGACCCCCAAATTCAAGTCTTAAGACCCTAACTCCAGGAATACTAAATGCATTGGTTCCTGTGGAAAGATCCTACCCACCTAAGTTTCCAACTTGTGAAGGAAAAGCTTAGAGCCTGGTGTGGTGGTGTGTGCTTTTAATCGCATCACCTGGAAGTCAGAGGTTGATGGATCTCTGATTTGGAGGCCAGCCTGATCTATAGATCCAGTTTCAGGATAGTTTAGGCAGTAAAGGAGGAAATCGTCAAAAACAGAAAGTTGGCGAAGATGTAATTGAACGAGGGGGCCATGTTCCAGCCCCAGAAAGCAGCAGAAGCAGCTTTGGCCACACGGTTCTGGTTTTAAGGATAGAATAAAGAGGTTATGGAAATTGCCTCCCAGACTAAGCAAAGCTGCTAAGAGTAGGCATGTGTCAGGGGTGTCCCTGAATGGAGGCCTAGAGAGGCCATTGTGTGAAGCTGTAAAGTTGAAGCCTGGGTAGCCTTGGAGACCCCAAGAAGTTGGAGATTCCAGAGTTGTGGGATTCCTGCTGAGAAGAGCTGCTAACCAGGTATGGAACCAGCCCAAGAGAGAGAAGTCTGTTGCAGTCAACAAAGCTGAAAGGAGCTGGAGATCTGAAGAGCGCTTTGACATCAGACATGGAGAAACAGAGTTTGGAGTTTGCCTGGCTGGTTTTGGGTCTTGCTTCGGTCCAGTATTTCCTCACTGTGCTCCCTTTGCTCTGTTTTTGGAATGGTAATGTGTGTTCTGTGCCATTGTATGTTGGAAGTATGTGATCTGTTTTTTGATTTTGATTTCGTAGGGACTGCAGGTAAGAACTTGTATGGATCTCAGAAGAGACTTTGAACTTTGGACTTTTAAACATTGTTGAGACTATTATAGACTATGGGGACTTTTGAAGTTGGACTGAATGCATTTTTGCATTATGATATGGCTACAAGCCTTTGGGGGCCAGGGAGTGGAATGTGGTGTTTTGAAAGAAAATGGCCCCTAAAGGGAGTGGCACTATTAGGTGGTGTGGCCTTGTAGGAATGGGTGTGGCCTTATTGGAGGAAGTGTGTCATTGTGGGGATGGGCTTTGAGGTCTCATATATGCTCAAGCCACACCAAGTGTCTCAGTTCACTTCCTGTTGCCTGCAAGACATAGAACTCTCAGTTACCTCTCCAGCATGTCTGCCTGCACACAGCAATGTCCCACCATGATAATGGACTAAACCTCTGAAGCTGTAAGCTGCCACCTCAATTAAGTGTTTTCCTTTAAAAGAGTTGCTGTGGTCATGGTGCCTTTTTACAGGAATAGAAACTCTAAGACAGTTCCTATAACTGAAAGTTTCCAAGGATGTTTATCTTTAGGAGTGGGTTGATCCATATTTCTACTCACTGGTCCCATGTAACTGCTTGGTTTCATTCTCAAAACAGCTCTCTCCACACTGGAGCAAGATGGGCTGCAGACAACCCCAAGGTCTATTCTACCAGCTGTGATGAGAGGCAGCCTGTCTATGAGATCATCCATAGGGATACAAGGAAATTATTCTCAGTCATTTGCCAATCTCTGACCTCACTGGATTTCTCAGGAATATTAACTTCTTGTCCATGAGCTGATGGACCAGGCTGAGGCAGATGATCCCTCTTGCTTTCTGACATGGGTGGGGAAGGGGGATGAGGAAAAACCTCGGTGGATTCCATCCCAGTGACATGGAACTGGCAGGCCAGAGGGCATGGCCATGGGTAGGGGTCATGAGCTGGGTCAGGGGCAGAGCTGGGTTGGAACCAGGGATAGGGCCAAGGGCAGGGACAGGGGCAGAGGTGGGATCAAGGATAGGGACAGGAACATGAGGCAGGGCTGAGGAGACCAAGGGACAGGACCAGGCAATGGGGACAAAGTTCTATCCCACTGTATGCTTCAGAGAGCAAGCTCATCATTGAGAGGCCAGTCTGTGATGTCTGATGGACCGCATCCAGTCTGGAGCTAGCTGTGTCCTGAGACAGTTTCTGTGACTCTCTCATCTGTGACACAGGGTAATGCTGTGCTTCCAACCCTGTCACCTGAGTCACTGGAGCTTGGGTAGGATGAGGGGAGACAGCCCCTTGTAGGAGCTTTGGTCTTGCTCTGCTGTTGTTGTCTGTGACTGCTCTGCTTTACCTGACAATTTACAGCCATGGTAAGAACTCAGGGACTCTTGGCTGCCTGTACTGGAGGCCCCTCAGCATTCCTGGCACCTCACAGCTTTATTCACATGCATATCTCTGCCTGCGAGGCTCCTATCCCCTTCCACAAGTAAATGCCTGCAAGCCTGCAGCAGTTGCCTATGAGTGGCACACAAGCAGTCCTTCAGCTTTCCCTCTTCTCTTCTTCATTGACCCACAGACAACCAAGAAGCTATTGATTGGACAGTCTCCTATGGACACCATGGTATCTGAAGATGCCAATCCAGAGTATAGCTGATGTCAGTTGCCGAATGTATTGGTTCTCAGCCCTCAGCCAGAGGACCAGGACCCATCTATCATGTGACTTGAAAGCTGGGCACGTGGCAGGGCTTCATGCAGGATGCATAGCTATTATATCACTACCATCTATGGCTCCCCAGTGCCAGGAGAGTCCTGAGGAACATAGCCCCTAAGGGACCCAGAGGTGTCATGAGCCACAGTGTAAAGCATAGCTGCCCTTCTGTGCCTGAGCCTACCTGTGGGCCATTGGTCCCTCCTACTCCCTGAGCCCACAGGGGATGCCATTCACTGAACCCTGTTGACCAGAGTAACACCAAGTATTCCCAGAAGTGCCTTACCAGGGTTAAGAAGTGGCCTCAGCAGAGGGAAGGGTTTGTCAAAATGTTCCTATTAGGGCACCTTGAGAAGAATTCCTTCTGAATTAATTATCATGTACTTCCTTTCTGTCTGGATGTAGCTATGCAGAGGAGTCGTGGCTCTGGGGTTTTCTGACAGTTTCTAGACTCTAAACCTGCTTGGACAAGGAGCACTGTGTAGCCCATTGAGCTCCAAGCTTCTGGACTATAAAGCAGGGGTATTGCAGCTTCTCAGGATCAGGGTTGGGTAAATAAGATTAGGAGATGGGGAAAATGACACTACGTAAAACATCTAGGGGGGCTTTATAAGATGTCTTATAGGCCGGAAATCATCTTGTCCACCTTCGTGTATCCCAACACTGCAGGTGGAAATCCAACAGCAGTGGAGGAACAAAGGGTACGCATCACTAGAGGTTGGCTTGTGCTGAAGAGAGATTGGGAGGTCACAGGTCCCAACTGTCTCTTCATAGTTGGATCATTCTCTACAGTGTGACCAAGCAGACATGAAGAGACCACCTGTCCCATCTGCAGAGCCCTTGCATGCTCCCAGTGCCCTGCCAGATGAATCCGGAGAAAGCACAGGCAGAGGGCAGCAGGCAGCCACACTGCCTAAGTGAGGCCTCCCTGTACCCAAAGCCTGGGGGTTGTGACTTGAACAAAAGCTGAGCTTTCTCCTGGCGGAGTAACTAGAATTCTGTAAGCAGAAGGAAGGATGAGGAGAGGATGCTGTCCTCCCACGGGCGAGCTTCAAGAGCCCCCGCCGCCGATGGGGAGTGATAAGGAGCTTAGCTCAGACACTGCTGTTTGATCAAGTTGCCATCTGTGGGATTTGCCGACCATGAGTGGGGCTGGGGATATCTCCCTGCTACAGCCTGGCTAGGGCTGTGCAGACACATTTTATCTGATCCTGGGGGAAATCACTTTCTAAATAAGCCAGCCACGATGGCTTCAGAAGACGGCCACTTCCCCACAGTGGGAAGGTCAGTGTGCTCCCCACCCTCCCTGAAATAGGTGATTGTGAGTGGCAGGCTGCATGTTAAACACCTCTTTCCAGGTCTCGGGGAATGCCCCCAGGACTTCATGGAGAGTTGGATACTGCATGCAAAGGCAAGCTCTTCCTGGAGATGAGAAGTACCTCGGACAGAGCCTGAATGGTTCCTCTGCCTTGATGCTCGATACCTTGATGCCCTGAAAATCTCAGCTGCTTTGTCATGGTGGCAACAACATTCCGTCTTCTGTGCTGGATGCCATTGTATCAGAGACTCATATCTGGGACTTACTCTTCACTCAACAAATATGGAGTCTCCAGCATTAGCTGTCCCTGGAAGGATGAGATTCACCAGGACCCTGCTGGCATAACACACCTCTTAAGACCTTCAATGGTCACCTAAGCTGTGAACTTTGATGGAAGATCATGGGGGCAACAGAGCTGAGGGCTAGGTTCCTCAATATGGGATCCAAAATGACAGCCATGGGGAAGGAAGCCCCTCAGCCCTTGGTCTATGCAGTGAGGGGTGTCTGGTTTTCCTCTCTGGGTGCCTCCCCCTCAACAGCTCTACCTGCTGCCAGCTGCTGCCTGCTGATCCAAGAAGTCTTCAAATGGTAGCTAGGTGGCTTCCTGTGCCACTGGCTGGCTACCATATTCAATTTAAGCGATCACTGTTTCTCATCAGGTAGACAGGTGGATGGACAGATAAACATTAACCTGTCTTAAGTTATCATGCTTGTGTGGCTTCTCTTGAGATGTGAACAAATGTCCATTCTTCCCAGGTAGGATGCTAATGACAGATCAAAGAAATAGTTCAGTCATTTCTAGCTTGGTGAAACAATGGATTTACCGGGGCTGTTTATAGGAGTATGGGTGAGGGGCTACTTAGAGGAGCATGGACAACTTAAAGATGTCCTGGGTACCAACTCATGAGAGCTGCAGCCCTGGCTCCCCTGAGTAACTTGTAGGTGTCTTGGAAGATCGCAGAATCCTGCTCCTACTTATTTCTGCTCAAATAACCTGGGGTGAAAAGCCTTCTATTTTTTTTTTAACTTCCTGGGTGGTAAGGGCCTTTCTCCAGGAGGGAGTGATTCAATTTTGAGGAAGTGGCTTTGCAATCTGCCTTGTGTCAGGTGCAACCTGCATCACTGCCCCCGTTGGGAATTAGTGAGAACAAGCCAGACTCTCCAACTCCTCTGCTCAAGCGACCTTGACAATGACCCAAGCTCTGTGTGCTCACCATGATGGTTTCTGGTTCGCCTCCAGGTGTGTGCACAGAGGGATCATGGGGAATTGTGACTGTCCTCATAATCTTATGTCACCAAGCTGACATGGTCCACCCACATGATAGGGAGTTGCAATGTACCCTGATGCTGTTAGGGGCAGTCTCCTGCTTCAGAGCTGGAATCTTTCCATCACCCTAACGGCCAACTGGAACAGCTGTGCCTACCCAAGCTACAGTCAGTTTCCAGAGTATCAATATGGCAGCCAGTCAGACATCTGCTCCAAAGTGGCACGTGGCTTTGGGTGATAGCATTTTGTTCTCCAGTGGAGACTGAGGCCATGTTTCTCTCTTTGTTGCTATATGTCAGTGTTGGAGCAGGGTCTCATGTCTTGCATCAGGCCTAGAGGCAGTCCATCTGTCAGCTGTGTACTCTTCCCAGCATGCATTGAGGCCGCGTGCAGTGAGTGGCATCCTGATAACAGCCATATCCCTTGTAATCTCGTGCCCTTGGGTTTCTGAACAGAATGTGGGCTCCTAATGCTTGCTTCCTCTAATGGACTCGCCTTGGGTATAGGATACAGGCAGTTTTCACTCAGGTTGACAGACATCTAAATTACATGTAAATAAAGTGAGGAGGGACCCTGTAACACCACAGGTATGTGTGGTGTTTGCTTATGGCCGGGGAAGCAGCTAGTTGCTGAATGGGAAGTGGACAAGTGAATGAGCCATACTAAGGATTTGGACTAATTCAATATGGCAGTGGGGGAGGGGAAGGCAGTGTCTTAGATGTCTGTGGTGGTAGAGCAGTTCAGTCATGCCGTTCAATAACTGCATCTAGCATCAATTGCTTTCTTGAGATGTGCCAAATACCATTCCATGCCTTTCACATGAACTGAGCCATCCAATCTTACAAGGACTGTAACAGGTTTATCAGTTACCATTTCACACATTAGAAATGACACTGCCGAGACCAGGGTCACATGGACAGAGTTGAGATCAACTCACGCATCTCATCCAAGTCAGCTGGAAGCCAGACTCTGTGCAGAGAAGCCTCAGAGCTGTATGTGGCCTCTATTCCTAGAGCAAGAGGGTGGGAACTGACAGGCAGAAAACCTCTGTGAGGTAGCCCTGGTGATGGAGGGCTTGGGTGAAAGGGACAAGTACTGGGAAGGCAGAAATAATGGTGAATGGATATCCAGAGGAGGTTGGCGGAGACCTGGTGGCTTGAGAGGAAGGATATTCAAGGGACGTGGAGAGAAGCAGGAATGCTTAGAGGAAAGAACAGGGTGGGCACAGGTGTCTGAGATGTGGGAGGAAAACCATTCCCCTTACAGGGAGCTTTAGGAGGAGCCACAGGAGGGAAGTTTGCCCACCTAGAGATACTGAAAAGGGAGAGAATGTGAGCCCAGAGACAACTGCCTTACATCCCAGCTGAATGGCTCCAAGGACTGAGAAATCCCTGCTTGAGGCTGGATCACAACGGTCCCCACGGGCTTCAGTGACACTTGATGGAACAAGTGAAGAAATATGGCTTGGCCAGGAAACCAACCTGAGAATTCAGTGTGAGGCAAGGGGGCACAAAGTCCTGACTGCATTAGGCTGTGTTCCCTCACATGTATGGAGGAGAGAATACACTATGTACAGGGAAATGATAGAGCGTGGAGAGCAGAAGTGATGGCCAGGTTGGGTGGGGTGTCTGTGACCAGAGACCCCCGGGGAGGCAGGCCATTCTTTGTGGTCCTCAAGAGTTAATATTCTGAAGAAACCCTTGCCTCACCACTAGAGCAAGGGCCATGGGGTGGCTTTATCTTCCTGGAGGATTCTAGGATTGGGTGACTCAAGTGCAGCTGAGATCTCCTGGGGTCCTGCAGTGCCATGGGGCCAGTCTCCCCACTGCCCAGGCCATAGATGGATACTGTCTTGTAAGCCTCAAATGACTTGGGGACATGGCACCAGGTCATAATAACCCCAACTTCCCTTTGGCATTTCATTCTGAGTGGTATCCTGGTGTCCCTTAGATATCTCTGTCACCGTGACTTTTGCGCCTCTGGAATCCACCAGCTACTGAACTTTCAGACCCCAGTGTCTCTTCCTGTTGGAGTCCCTGCCTAGGTTTTACTTGCCCTGCAAAATTAGATGTCTCTTTTGGCAATGACTTTCTCTGAATGGGAGAGGCACAGAGGTACTGGTTTCCTCCTGCAGAAGCTTCAGCGAGGCCTCGTGTTCATTTGCTGAGAAAGCTGACATAAAGCTGTTGGGTGGCTTAAACAATGGAAGTGTTCCATATCACAGCTTGGATGCTACAAGTTCAAGGTCCATGGGGATGGTTCCTCCTGAGACCTCTCTGTCTAATCCCTGTATTCTTGCATGGCCATCCTTGGACATGTGTCTGTTCTGTCAGTTTCCACCTCTCTGTCTGTCTGTCTCTCTGTGATGTGTGTGTGTGTGGAGTATTTGTGTGTGCGTGCATATGTGTGAATGCAGGTATATGTGTGCCACTTCATACATTTGGAGGTCAGATTAACAAGCTTGAATATTAGTCCTTGTCCTGGATAGTTTTATTTTTGTCCACTTGACACAAGCTAGAGTCCCCTGGGAAGAACAAAGCTCAGTTGAGGACATATTTGCATTGGATTGAACTGTGGCATATCTGTGGGGGCATTTTCTTGATAAATGGTTGATGTGGGATGGCTAATCTCACTGTCCTGGCTGATATAAGAAAGTAGACTGAGCAAGCCATAGGGGGCAAGCCAGTAAACGGCACTCCTCCATGGCCTCTGTTTCAGTTTCTGCCTCCAGGTTCCTGCCCTGACTTTGCTTCATGATGGACTGTAAACTGTGGGACTAAATAAACCCTTTCCTTCTCAAGTTCCTTTTGGTCATTGTCATGGTTGCTTCCCATGGCAATGAACACAAAACCAAGACAGTCCTTGTCTTCTACCTTGTTTGTGACAGATTCTCCTTGTTGATTTTCTGCTGTGTGCGCCAGGCTTGCTGACTTGAGCATTTCCTCATGTCTCTACCTCCCATCTAGATACGCACAGGAGTACTGACATTATGGACACCCTCACTATGCATCCAGCTTTATGTGAGTTCTGGGGAGTCAAACGCAGGTGTTCCTACTTGTGTGGCAGGCACCTTTACCCATGAAGCCATCTCCCTATCCCTATATGTGTTCTAGCATCATTGCACCAGTTTTGCTACCTAAAATCTACCCACATCCTCTCATTACCTCACTCCCTTCTTTAGTGAACCTGTGCTCAAATGCAGTGGTATAATGAAGTTCTGAGGATGGAGTTCCAGCATATGGAAGACAGAAGTGAGTTCACTGGTCCCTTTTAGGCATGGTATGGTGGTATGCCTCTTTAGTCCCATCAGCTTCCCTCCTGACTGTCCCATCGGGGTTTGGAGAGGATAAGCAGCCTTAGTATAGGCTACGGCTTGAAAGCTACATCTGCTCCCCCATTCTCTTTAGCAAAACCCATTGAACCCTCAAGCGTTTGCTTGAGACATACTTGCAGTAGTGATGCCCTCAGGGACCCCAGTCAGAGGCCATTTCCATCTATGTGTCTTGAGTCCTTGACATGTATTGATGAAGGACTGTGGAGGGGAGAAGCAAGGGCTGGGGTGGGAGCCAGGAAGCTGAGTCCCACCTCAGAGAGGGCACTGGCCCGGGCCTTCAATCTTTAATTTGCTTTATTCGCTGGATTCACTAGACAAGCCAGATACATATGTTCCTTCACACAAGGGGGTGATTCTGCTTCCTGTCCCCCGGGAGGAAACACATCCTAGGGATGAGACAGACAGTATTTTTTTTTGTGGGAGTTTTTAATGCTTTTCGGTATTAAACTTTCATAATGTTTTGAAAAATTCAGGAAGGAACTTCAAACCCCATGTATTCTGTGGCCGTGACTTGTCGGGGGAGGCAGCACAAAGCAGTGTTGGTGGAGGGGTGGGTTTGAGAGTAAAAGGCCTGGATGCAGGTCCTGCCCTACCTCTGGCAGGCTGCTCACCCCCACAGCTGATAACTCGCACACTCTTACGATGCAGTGGGAAAGGGAATTTCGTGAAGGTGGGTGCCAAGGCCCTGCTGACTGAGCCCTGGAGATCTCTGGGCTGGAAATTTAACCCTCAACTCAGAGGTGTTGGAGACAGGGGGCCTAGCAGAGGAAGAAAGGGCTGGAGGGCTCCACAGGCATTCATTCGAGCCCTTGTCACAAGTATAGAAAGCGTCTAGTTCCTTCTTCATAGTTACCCTGTGTGCACATGTGAATTTCCTCTTCTCCCTCTCCTACCTCCTTCCAGGGATTAGACTCAATGGTCAGATGGAGATCACTGGATTCTGGACTCGTCTCCCAGCCTCCAGAACCATCAGCAAGAAGCCTTTGGACCAAAACACCCAGTCTTAGGTACCCTGTGAAGCTGCCTCAAACGCATTGAAGTAGTGCCCCAGAGAATGTTCAACAAACCAGAATGGGCCCTAGGATTCAGCAGAATGGCCCCAAGCCCTATCTGTAGATGAGTGGGCCTGTGAATGCAAAATATCTGCCCAAATGGAAATGCCTAACAAGGTGAGTTTTCACTCAGCAAACATATGTGCTTGCCAGGGCTTGGGTAAGTTAGGGTAAATCCTGGACACAGTGTCCTTTGGGATCTAGATGGGTGATGTGACTAACAACAGAACTGACAGACGAAAGCTCCAGGTAAAGGGATGAGGAGCCTGGGGCTTTAAGACCAGCCATGTGACTATCATACCGAGACCTAGGCTTAGCTCTGTGCAATCTTTGCAGGAGTTCTGCGGTAGGGTAAGGTATAGGGTGAGCAGAGGTGGCAGAGGCAGCCCAGGCTGGACCATCACAGCATAGGATGGATACCTCCTTGTCATATTTGTTACTAATGCTGGGGAAGCCTGGGTGTGGCAGTGTCTAGTCCTAAACTTCCTCTAAAATGAAACTGTGTAACCCCAAGTTCTGGTGGATGGAATGTCAGTAGAGTTCTCTCTTACCACAATATGAGCTGGATGACAGGCTGAAGAGAAAGGCAGCGCGAGCCAGCTACAGAGACAGACGGGAATGGAGGGGACATGGGGACAGAGGGAGCATACTCTTGGTCTGTCTGTCTCCTCTTGTCTCTGTCTTTGTGTGTTAGGCAGAGCTCCCGAAAGGGAAGCTACAATGATGGCTTACAGGGGCACATTAGTCCAACAGTAACCATCTGCATCCTGGAGAGACCAGAGACCTGGTATCTGCTCAGTATACGAGGCTGGGTACCTCCATAGTCCCAGTCTGGTTCTCTGGGTCTGAGAGATTCCTCAAGAGTCTCTAGTCTTCAGTCAGTATTGAAAATTTAAAGAGGGCAGGTTCTGATAGCAACAATGGATGCTGTCACCAGGATGTTACGGCCCAGCAGTGAGAAGGGCTGGCGGGAGACAGAGGTCTCGGTATCCCCTTGGATCTTGGTGTATCTGGCATGTCTGCTGCAAAGTGCTGCCTACTGGAGAAGGGTCATTGTCCCTTAGTTTTCCTTCCCTGGAAACCCCCTCACAAACCCACCAGGTCTTAGCTGACTCCAGATCCAGTCAAGGTGATAACCAAGTCTAACCACCACAGCCTGCCTCTGTCTCCTGTTTCTCTCCTTTCACGGTGCCCTCCCATGGAACCTTAGGAAGCTGATAAATTGGGGATTCTATTCAGGTGAAATACCCAGATTGTACCCCAAGAAGTATGGAGAGGACCGGGCATTCCTAGAGTTGTGGGAACTCGATTGAGATGCCTCCCATGACTGAGCAGCAGGGCGGCTGCAGCAAACCCAAGTGGTCGTTTCTCCCCTGGAGGTGTGGACTGTGGATACAGGAAAAGGGCAGAGTGTGGGGGCAGGGAAAAGGGCTGCTCAAGAGAAGAGATGGTTTTCCTGGAGTGATGGGCCCCTGACATTTATTATGGTGACCGGGCTGTTCCCTGTTCTAAGTGACTTCATATTGGGAAACAGCAGCTTCAGGCTGTGCCTTACCCTGGCGACTCCACTCTAAACGCAGCATTTGGCTTCACTGTGAGTGAAAACGCAGAGGAGGGATGTCCATGGGAGACACCAGTGGCTGTCTAGTACCAGCTGCGTGGGACAAACCTAGCAGTCATATTCCTGAAAGTTAAAAGTTGCCACTTACAAACTTAGGAAAGCAGGTTGGGAAATAGGAACATTCGGGCTTATTAAACCATGTCAGAAAAACCAGCTGAGAACTCACAGAGCCCAACAGACTGAGAAAGGGTACAGCTCTCCCACCTGGACCCCACTGAGCAGTAGCTACCTAACACTGCACTGGCAATAGTGCTCAGAGTGTCAACCTACCTGAGCGTGTGGGGTTAATGTTGAAAGCCTGTGATAGTCAGTAGCCAGCTATTGAGAGAAATTGGGACTACTTGCTGAAGTGCAGCCAGTGAAGCCGACATGGCTTGTGGTCATCATTTGTGGTCATTCAATACATCCAGACACTGTGGAAAGATGCGGACATGTCGCCCTGCATTTCTGACAGCATGCTCATGATGCTTAGGTTGAGAAGAGTGTGGGGCAGGACACAGCAGGTTAAAAAACAACAGCAATAAAAGTGCTTGGATGTGCTCTGGATCAGCCCCAGAATTCTAATCATTAAGAAACTATATCAAAACCTGTTTACTAACTTCACAAAAAGAGGTTTCTAGAATGAGCCAGTTCGCATTAGTGGCAAGTTCATAACATCAACCCACATCCCAAAGAAAACAGCCCGAAGCTTCTGAAAGCGTTCCAATTCTATCATTCTAAGCCCAGAAAAAAATTCAAGTCGAAGGAAATAAAGTGATTTTACGTGCATGAGAAACCACAGGAAATCAATTTTCCGTCTATGGGTTCGTTGTGAAAGACAGCTCGAAAATATACCTAAACAAAATAACTATAAATAAAATCAAGAGCTCCACAAGCGGTATGAAATGGTGTGGAAAAAAAAAAGGTAGACTTTGCTGTTGATCTCAAATTAGTAATAGTGAAATAGTGAGATAGTTGTGAACAGGAACATGAGGCTAAAAGTGAAAGGGAAGACCTCCGTACAGCCAAGGGGCAGGGCAGTGAAAAGGGGCACATTCAACGTGTCGCTTCCACAGTTGACGTTAAACTGTTCCTCTCTCTTAGAGGAAATGTTCCTTTGGATGTGTGTGGCTGAATGATCCTGATCAGCTCTTGGTAAACTCGGCTCTTGGCTGAAGGAGAAGTTAAATCTTTAGCCTCTCTGCGTCGTTAGAAAGCCAGCTCCAGTTAGAAGGTTGATCCTTTCCAAGTGGGAACGACCAGAAAATACCTTCCCAGGGTTGGATGGGCCAAATTTCAAAGGACTGTAAGTGGGTAAAGAGTGTTTAAAGAGAAACAATTAGAACAAAGTGGTAGACAGAAGATATTCCAGGGGGAAACCGTGTGTGTGTGTGTGTGTGTGTGTGTGTGTGTGTGTGTGTGTGTGTGTGATGTGTTTATGTATGTGTGTATGTGTGTGTGTGAGCATACACTCACGTGTGTGTACGTGTAATGGCCTTGTCAATACATCATTCAAGGAAGAACCAAAGGGACAAAGGTTACAGAATCCTTGCTTAACATCAATGTTCTATTTTAGCAAACACAGGAAACTGAAAAAACGTCATAAATATCCAGCAGAGTCAGTTAACAGAGCAAGCCTGAACACAGGGCTAACAACACATTCCAAAACAAAATCATCCTAAAGAAAAGAAATTAGAAAATTAATTTATTAGTGTATACATTAATAAAACACTCCAAATAATAGGAAAAGTCAATATGGCTAAGAGAGTTTGTTTGGCAACATTAATGCAGTACGCAGAGCTCTGGGGACGGAGTTGAGTAAATAGCGCAATCTCAAGTTGAAACTATGGAGGACGAAGCCTTTCATGATTATGGTGCAGTTTAGAGGGAGAGAGCTTTGTCTCAGAGCCAATTTTGTGCTCATAAATTTGATATTTATGATGAAATGGAAATTTTATAGGAAAGCATAAAATACAAAAATTTACTATAGGAGAAACTGAACTCCAGGATGGACTCGTAACTGTCTTACAAACTGCTTGACAATCTTCCATTCCTCCTCCACCCCAAGTACCACCATCAAAGAGTTGGGAAGTGGGGGTCAAGGGCGAGTCCCTTGGCCCATCAAAGAGCAAGCATTCCCTGTTTCTCCCAACACAAAGGAGCATTAAGGTCAGAGGGCCCACCCTACTGCTTTATAAGACCGAAATGTTCTTGACAGGGACATTGGACATGAGCAGTAAAAATAATATACCATACTAATTTATGCTGCGGGAGTATGAACACAGACACTAACCCCACCAAATCAGGTGTAGTTGTGTGTAAGAATGTATCTGTGAAGGCAGGCCATGGGACCAGACTTTATTTTTGGAATGCAAAGAGTTTTACATGTGTGTGTGTGTGTGTGTGTGTGTGTGTGTGTGTGTGTGTGTGTGGTGTGTGTGTGTGTACATGTGTGTGTATGTGTCTCTGTGTGTGTGTGTGTGTGTGTGTGTGGTGAGGCACTAATACCATTAGAAATCAAAGGGAAAAAAAATGACCTCAGGATTCACAATGCTAAGACCTATAATGAAAGTTAAGTCCCTAGTTTTTAAATAAACAATCAACCAAACAGGTATGTAACAACAGCCACACTACAGGAGTAGAGAGGAAACTCCAAGACTCCAAAAATGGCTTCTTTACTTTGTGTGTGTGTGTGTGTGTGTGTGTGTGTGTGTGTGTTTGTGTATGTGTGTGTATATATGTGTCTGTGTGTCTGTGTGTATGTATATATGTATGTATGTGTGCGTGTGTGCATATATGTGTGGAGGTCAGAAGAGGTCATGTCAGATGCCTTCCACTTTGTTCTTTGAGACAGGGTCTTTTACTGATTACAGGAACTCACTGATTAGCTAGGTCAGCTAACCAGCAGTCCCTCATGTCTCTTGTCCCTCTCCATCCCCAGGACTGGGGTTTCAGGTGCATACCACCACACATGGCTTTTTACATGAATGCTGAGAATATGAACTTAAATCCTCATGTGTGTGTGGCTCACATTTTAACCACAACAGACCCCTGGCGCTGGAGTTACAGGAGGCTGTGAACCACGAGATATGGGTGCTGGATACTGAACTCAGGTCCTCTGCAAGAACAATACACACTCTTAACTCCTGAGCTATCTCTCCATCCTGCATGGACTTGGCTGTGTACTCCCTTAACCCAGCACTGTCAGGATGTACGCAAAAGGATTGCTGGGGCTTGCTGGCTCGCCAGCCTAGCAGAAAACAAAACGAAACAACAAAACAGTGAGCTTCAGGCTCAGTGAGAGACCCTGTATTGTAGAAATGAGGTAGAAGGGGTTGCGTCTTCCCTGGCCTCTGTGTGTGAATGATGTGGGTAGCTGGGGGTGGATAGCTGCACACAGTGCACATGCACCACACACAAAGCACATCCACACACAGTTACATAATGCGGGTCTTACAGGAGAGCAGCAAAGTGTTTCACAAATACACAGCCTGGCTGAAGGACTACACGCCTTCCCAACTGGGGCACTTGGTCCAGAAGTGGCTCCCTGTCTCTCCCCTGGATGCTGTTGCTTAGGAAACCAACACTGTCTCAAGCAGCCCCTCAGCCTGCAGGAGTATCAGCCAGCACTCTGCCAGCTCAGAGCCTATGGGGGCCAGCAAAACCCTTCCCAGTGAACATCCCAAGATAAGCAGGCCGTCCACAGATACAAACAGGCAGCTGATTCAGGGGCTCACTTTCCTGGCTTAGGCCCATGCTCCTTTGACATATCTCCCATGAGCACCCTGTACTGGTGTTGTGCCTGCCTGACTCCCCCTTCCTTGGCACTTGGCAATTCCCAGGGCTTTTGAACATGTTCCTCCTTAGGGCAAAATTCAGGATAGCACCTTGGCCAAAGTGCCCCCCACCCGTGACCTCTCACCCCTGACCTCCCACTTCTGGCCTCCATCTCTGATCTTCTAATTTTGGGTTCCCAAACCTTGACTGGGTTGGGACACTGGCTTCTGCCAACTTTGCAGACACCAGGACACCAGCTTCACCTTTCACTGAGGTCCAAGCTGCTAACAGTCTATATGTGGTCATGTCTCTTCCATATCTCCTCCTGCATGCTGGGGTTGATAGTTGACCATCACATGCGGAACCCTCTAAATACATGGTGTGCTTACTGTAATTTTTATTTAATGCCATCCCCAAATTCAAAGTGAATTTTCAATTACCATATCATTCAGCTCACACAAGGGCCCAAGGCATCAGGATTTTAGAAAAGGGGCTTGTAGGGTCACAGATGTCATGGGTGGCAAAGTCAGTCCTGAACCAGAGCAAACCAAGTAGAGCTTTGGCTGAGCCAGACTCCCAGTCCCTGGTGTGACAATGATCTCCTCACTTGTTCCCCAAGGATGAGGACCTCCCATTCACTGAACTACCAGGCGCTCCTGGCTGCTGGCTGCAGTCTGGCCCATGATGATTGCCTGGCACATCATATGCCCACTGTCTCCTGGGAGGGGCTAGACTCCCAGCCACAGCTGCTGTTGGTCTCCTGGCCCTTGAGTCACATCACAATCCTAGAACAGCCTGTGTTGTTGGCTCCTATTGTTGTTGAAGTGGCTCTGGAGACCTGTCGTGATGCGTTCTGTGGCTGTGGTGGTGACAAGCACAAGGCCAGGAAATACCCAGAGGTTCAGGGACACACTGAGATGTGCTGCTTCTATACATGAGGCATCCTTTGAATGTAGGCAGATGAGAGACCCAGTCAGACCCAGCATTATCTCCCATTTCACTTTTCCCTGGCCTCGGAAAAGGGTGTCCTCTGTAGAGGTGGGTGATGACAGGGTTCCAGAAGCTTCGTCATGGGTGACCAGAGATGACAAGGCTCTCCACACAAAGCCCATGAACATTAACTCCCTAACAGCCTGGGCACAGGTGATGGTATTGACTGCATGGCAGCCACAGTACTCAGTGGTGAGTGCTAGCCTCACCAGCCTGGAGGAGACATGCAAACAGCTGCTCTGTTGTAGGAGTCAGAGGATTGACCAAGACTCCTGCAGGGTGAGTCACAAGGAGCCCTTGTGGATCTCTGCCTTTCCGTCTCTCTCCCTTGATATTGCTCCAAGAAACATCTCCATCCTCCAAGGGATTTTCATGCCATTGACTCACAGCATGGATGCTCCCTCATGGGTGCTCCCTCATGAGTACTCCTTCATGGGTGCTCCCTCATGGGTGCTGAGAGTGGGGTCTTCAGGTGAAAGTGCCTGTAGTGGCAATGCAGATAGATGTAGGACCCCACCTCCATAGGGCAGCTAATGAGTGTGTGTGTGTGTGTGTGTGTGTGTGTGTGTGTGTGTGTGTGTGTGTTCTGCTCTGCAGGGTGCTCTGGGCTCTCCCTCCTGAGGTGCCGTCTAAATTAGCTTTCTGTTGCTGCAATAAACACCATGACCAAAAGCAACTTGGGGAGGAAAGGGTTGATTTCAGCTTGCAACCTACAATCCAATATTGAGGGAAGTCAGGGCCAGAACTCAAGCATGGTAGGAACCTGGAGGCAGGAACTGAAGCAGAGGTCATGGAGGAACACTGCTTACTGGCTTGCTCCTCATGGCTTGTTTCTCATGCTTCCTTAGAGTACCCTGTCCAGGGGTGGCACCACCTAACAGTGGTTCTCGACCTTCTTAATGCTATCACCCTTTAATACAGTTCCTCATATTGTGGTGACCTCCCCAACCATAAAACTGTCTTTGTTGCTACTTCATAACTGTAATTCTGTTATGAATTATAACATAAGTATTTTTGGAAATAGAGGTTGTTGAAGGGGTCATGATTCACAGGTTGAGAACAACTGACCTACAGTGTGCTAGGCCTGCCCACATTAATCATTGCTTAAGAAAATGTCCTTGCAGATTTGCCTACCAGCCAACCTGATGATAGCACTTTCTCAGTTAAGGATCCCCCTCCCCAGGTGACTCTAGCTTGTGTCAAGTTGACAAAACCTGACCAGAATCTGTCTAGAGTTGCATCAGCATTTCCTGCAGGGGTCAGCAGAAGTAAGTAATGAGTAAAAGCAGTCTCCAGAACCGTTCTCAAGAAAGTGGATTAAGTATCTGGGGCAGTGAAAGAACTTCCTGGTGGAGGTGCATCCAGTGGTGGGGAATGCAGGTAACTCTCACTGGTGGATGTAGCTAGAGTTTTTCTGCCTGGCCCACAATCAGGACAAATCTCTGTCACCTGCCAGTCCCACAGCCGCTCAGACCCAACCAAGTAAACACAGAGACTTTTATTACTTATAAACTGTATGGCCGTGGCAGGCTTCTTGCTAACTGTTCTTATATCTTAAATTAATCCATTTCTATAAATCTATACCTTGCCACGTGGCTCGTGGCTTACCGGCATCTTTACATGCTGCTTGTCATGGCAGCGGCTGGCAGTGACTCCCTCCGCCTTCCTGTTCTTTTAATTCTCTCTGTTAGTCCCTCCTATACTTCCTGCCTAGCCACTGGCCAATCAGTGTTTTATTTATTGACCAATCAGAGCAATTTGACATACAGACCGTTCCACAGCAGGTGGAGGCATAGGACAAATTGGAAAGGAGACCATTGTGTGGAACTGTGTACACAGTAACCCCAAGCATAAGCTTGCTACCCAGGTGAGCACACAGCTCCAGTGTTCCCAAGTAGTGGCTCTCTGTTCAGAACTGTATTTGCAAAATGACACAGTTCAGTCCTCCAGGGGAGGCCAAGGGAAGAGGGCTCCCACAGCAATAGGATTCCACTTTGCAAGGAGCACAGCTCAGGGTTATGTACTGGCAGTCGCCAGGACCCATCACTCATTGCAAATGGTCCCTGGCCACTGTGTGTTGTGAAGAGAAAGTGTCTTATTATTGTTCTGAGCCCACTTGTGAGATGCTGCTCCAGCTTAGCAGGGAGAGGAGAGCAGCCGGGATCACATTGAGCTCAGCTCCCACGACGCAGGATATTAAATCAATCAAACTAAATTAAAAGCTTTGGTCATCTCTTGAACTCAGGGTTGAGAGGCGGCTCTTTCCTCTCATTCCAACAGTTTCCCCGAGAGGGTGCCCAGCCTGCGGGGATCTGCAAGGGCTGTGTGCTTTGAATTATTTAAGGATTGAACAGGACTAGGAAACCAAAAAGTATCCTGCCACAGAAAGTTTGCGGATGGCTTCTCCTGCAGAGACTCAGCGGTGCCAGGTGTTAAAGACAGAGAAACAGCAAGGAAGGGTAAGGATGGCATTCAGGCAGGTGTGACTGTCATCTAAGTCATCTCAGATGAGGGGACCCCACTCAGCAGCAGAAGGGCTGTTGCCTTTTGGGGATTATTTTTTTTTTAAAAGAAAAGCTCTCATGTATTCCAGGCTGGCTTTGAACTTGCTTAATAGCCCAAGGTTGCACTTGAACTTCTGACTGTCCTGTCTCTGCCTACTGAGGGCTAGGATCACAAGTGTGTATGAACACAGTTTCCTACATGAGAGTCAACCACTCTATCAACTGAGCTACATCCCTCACCTAGTGAGACTGGGGCCATTAGCTCCTCCCATCTGAGAGAGCCGCCTTCCACTTTTTCTCTGAGGTGGGGGCACCCTGAAAGGTGTAAGATGTAGTCAATAATGTAGATCAAACCCCATAGCAGTGGGTCCTGGCACTTGGGAAGCAAATGGAACCTGAGGCCCTTGCCTGATACCCATGCTCACCAACTCTACAGGCTGAGGCACCATTAGCTGTCTTCACATACTCACCCAAAGCATGCTTGCTGAGCCCTTGTTGTAGTCCTCGGTCACAGCAGCAATGTGACATAGATTATATTCCAGTTCTTGGGAGACTACAGTGGAATCTTAGGTCTGTTCAGCGAGCAAGAGTGTGCAGTGGGAAGTGGGAGGGGTCACCAGGTAAGTAGCAGGGACACAGAGACCAGCAGAATGGATGGGCATCTCTGGTTGGGGAAGGGCATGTGCAGGTTCTGGGTGGGCTAAAGGAAGAGATGTGAAGCCAGGTGCCTGGAAAGAGGTAGGGCAGGTTAAAAGAGGAGAGATGAACACCACCAGAGAAGGGTAGTTGAACCCAGTTGCACAGGGTTTGGGGTGAAGCTTGAGTAGCTTGTTGTAATGTCAGTGTAGAGCTGGAGTAGATTTTAATTGAGGTGGGGACAGATCTCCATTCTAACAGGAGCTTTGGTGGCCCCGGTGGAGGTGATAGTTGGCTTTCCCTCTATCTTTCTTTCTTGAAAACTATTTCTTAGTGTGTGTGTGTGTGTGTGTGTGTGTGTGTGTGTGTGTGTGTG